>JAMKCH010035007.1:0-14864 GCA_023653785.1 Ophioderma brevispina
TCACTATGTGAAAACGACTGATAGCTTTGCGAAAGGTTTCGCGACTGCTTGCTTGTGGAAACCATCGAGACAAAAATGTCTTGATTGTTAACAGTCTGCAACAACAAAGTTATGAATACAACCTATCCTTGCATTAAAACCAAGTGTTTGTGCTCAGGATGCGTTGGAATGCAAATACATCATTATTAAGGTCGAAAAATGTGGGACCCAGCTTTGTACAACATTTGCAATTTTTGCATGGGGACTTCCCACAAGCAGTCCATGGGTCTCAAGTTAAACTAATGTAGTACAGGCTCATGCATGTATACAATCCTTCGCGGATGGAAAATTAAACCCTGGCTTTTCAACCGTTATGGATCTCGGATTGTCGAGAGAGCTCTAAAAAAAGCAATTTCAGTAATTAGAATAACAGTTGTGGTGGCCCACACTTCCTGCAGGATCTTAAATTACTACTTCATTGTCAGAAATGGCCTCAACGTTGAAGGAATATTTAAATGTTTATTGCAAAACCTTGGTAACGCATGTAATTTCCCAACCCCCTGCATCATTTTCTCTTAATGAATCGCAAATATTTGAAAACTGCAAATTTAAATTGGCTAATATGACCTTGGAATCGAACACAAATCTTTTTTTTTACGTCCTACTTTAGTGTTAACCTAGCTTGAAGTCAGAGTAGGTGGATGGGCGTTTGATTGTTGCTTAAGATGCCATTAGTTTTTTATCTTTCAATTTCATTATACTTTTACAGGATTTCAAAAGATCCATATGTGTTGAGGCTTAAGAGGGGTCCTGAGCTACATTCCCCCTACCTCGATATCTTGTCTTAGTTGCGACATAATCATTTGCCACTTGTGCATCTCTAGTCATCAAAATTGTCATTTTTTTGCCATGTGATATCCAGTCATGTTAGGCTGGATAAAAAAACCCTTGCCACAAGATTATTACTTGCACTTTGTTGGTATTTTTGGGCGATGGTAGCCTACCCGGGCTACCCGCTCTCTTCGCTTGGGTTTTGACCTCTTTGTCAAATACCATGTTGCAGAAAATATTTCGTGTGTTACATCTTCTAAAATCTACATGTATGCTAGTTTTATGAAATGTTGTTTCAATTTTACGTCATGGATATGTGCTCAATAAGATAGGCCCACCGAAAACATGAAGTACTTTACAAAAAGATATTAATGTTCAAAAGAGTAGAAATACACCAAAGCTTCAACACGTCCACACATGCTTAACCGTCTTGAGCGGGTGTGGAATAAAAACCCTACGTGGTAACCAAAAACAAAAACAGGAACTATAGAGGGCGTAACAGGCAACAGGGGAGTGCGGCCACGTAAATCCCAAATAGACAAGCGCCATTGCTTCACACGTAAAAACGAAATATTGACGAAAAAATAAAATTAGTATATGTTTGTCAGGAATAGTTTTATTTGTAATTTTACATTGATTTTGCTGGTTACAGCGTCTAAAAATCGTTATGAGTGCATTGAATTAAACGGATGCTAAAGGGGGTGGCCCGATAAAGGAATATAACGTTTTCATCTTGATGATCGGCCTTCATCACAAACCACCATCTGTAAAGTTTTGCACCAATATTTTCAATCCATTTGGCTGTGAGAGCTAAAACGTATTTTGTAAGTGACCTTTATCCTCGTGATGCTTTATGAACCTTTGATCTCATTTTTTTATAGTATAGATAGATTGCAATTGCATCTTCTTATAAAATGTGATATTACGATTCAATACGATGGAAGGACAGGTAAGATTCAATGCAGTAACGAATGGTCTAAGTTTGTATATTATTAAAAATAGTGCACTTCTGTGGATGAAACATTTTTGAAAACATTTTGAAAAATTATTTGGTGCAGAATAAAATTTTAGAAAATAAAATGGAAGTCATTGGGTGACAATGTTTTTGCTGAACGTGGGATCTTACATTTTTTGGGAAGGGCCTTTATAATATTTAAAACAAAATGTTATTGATCACGTTGGTACGTGTTTTTTGGGTGCCGAATCCTGTAAGATAATTTCGTCCCCGTCGGCAATGCAAAATATTTGGTATTGCTTCTTCCAGTTCTGCTGGTGGGTCTGCAGTGGTGGTCGTCTTGTGGTGGGTAGGATGCTTTGATTGTTGTCCCAAATAAGTGTAGTAGTCTATAGTATGTTGCTCACATTTTTCCTTTAAAAAGCGTAAATGTAAAGGGATATGAAGCTCCATTCACTCTGTCAATGTTTAAATATTTCGTTCATGTATGCCTCGGCTAAGTATGGCAAAAAAGTCACATAACCTTGGCAAAAACTCACCCTTCCCATCCTTTGACATGGATATTTCCCCTTGGACTAGCCCTTTCCTTTTAAAGGAATTTTTAGTGGGTCACATGTATGATAGTGTCGACTGCATTCAACATCAAAACCACATTAATATTGACTTAAATTACAAGACTGGTAGACTTTTATATTTGTGACATAACCTCAGCAACTATGGCTGGCTATATTTAATCATTGTAGGGATTCTTCAAGCCCCTCTCTCTTGCCCACTGTTAGTTCAAAGCTCAGCTTTAAATCTTGATCAATATGTTTATTTCAAACATTGCATTTGAAATGTCCGCATACTTGCTTGTTCAAATTCCAAGATCTCTCTATTTTCAGAAACTGATTTGAATTTGTTGGAAGCTAACACAACCTCCTTTTGACCTTTAGGATTTCTTTATTTGTCCTATTGACCAACTCACCTCCATTTCCAAGAGTTCTTGGCCCTCATTCTTGCTGGCCTTTATTTACCGACATACTGGGGATTCTGCACTATCCTTAGAAGCCATTTGATTCAATTGGATAGTTTAGTTACAGCTAGGTTCACCCAAGAACTAGCAGACTAAAACTCTTTTAAGTAGTATGTAAGTATTAAGCCTTAGGCTTTGCATACTTGTTGAACATGGATCCATTTCGTGATATTCTGGATCACGTAAGATCACCAGTTGATTAATACAACTCTTTAAAGATTTCAACTCCTATTACGGGCTTGAAAAGCTTGCTGGATGAAATGGTACATTTTTGTGGTCTACTTTTATAATAGTTATGTTATAGTTAATTAGGTTCACCTGGCCAAACTCGGTAAGTCACAACCTTCAATTATTTTCAACTCATGGTACCAGGTGTGGAAAGTTGGCTGGATTGAACCGATCTTTTCTATAAATTTTTCCATATCGTTCTAGATAAATTTTTTTTTCTTTTAAGTTAACCCAAGAACACCAGACTAAAACTCTGTTAGGTTTTTCAATTATTTTCACCAGGCTTTTTCAAGCTGCTGGATTGAACCAATAAATCATAATTGCCAGCAATGATGTTTAAACTTAAGTTCATTCAAGAACCACAGAAGAATCTTTTTGAAATGTTTTCAATTCTTAATTTCCACCAGGCTTCAAAAGCTTGCTAGATTAAACCCAGATAAATCATATTAATTGCTATGATCACTATTCTCAAGGGCCGTTCACACAAGAACCAGCAGACTGAACCAACCAATTATTGCTTTTTTCAGAATCTTGTGTCAAGTTCCCGGTCCCCCTCAACTCAACATAAAAATTGGTAACCTAGAGCTCTAAATTTTGCGGAAAAGGGATTTATTTTTAAAAAACACTTAAAAAAAACCCCAAAATCACCAAAAAGGGGGTATTCCCTGAGCATCCGTCTCCGCGAATTTAAAAAAAGGGCATTTCAACCCAGATTGGTTGTGGTCGACTACAAACTTTTAAAGGAACATTTGTTTATCTTTGTTGTGATATTTGCTATTATACTATATAGTCTGTATGCATCAAAGTCACCAAGAAAACAGCCAAGCATAGATTGAACGATAAAATCATAATAATTGCCTAAGCTAGTCTTCACATGCATGTACAAAGACGCTCCCAAGAACCTGTAGACAACTCTTCAGAATTGTCGATTCCTAGTATTAATTGCTGTAGTACAATAATACTGATGGTCCATCTACAGGCTAATTCACACGAACCTTAGATTAAACCATGGAGTTATAAGTAAATAATAACTTCAATTTTTATTGATAGGGGTTGTCTATCGTCATCATTTTTCAACAACCCTATTCATTTTAAAACAAAAAAACTTTTTCACCAGGTTTGAAAAACGTTGCTCTGGCTTGACCATGACATCATATTTTATAAATGTATAGACAATCTACGCAAATTTCACTCCACAACCCAAAACAAGTGGATATTGGCACTGAGTATTTTTTGAAATAAGTACAGCTAGTTTTTTTTTTTTTTTTGTGCCAGGCTTGAGAAGCTTGCTGTTACAAGCTAAGATTGCTAGGATTATACAGCTACAGTTTCAATTTAAGTTCATCAAGAAGCAGTATTAGAGTAGACTGATTTTTCATATTTTCCAGGCTGAAAACAAGCTTACTGGATTTACAGATGATATCACATCTACAACTAAGGTTCATCCATGAGAACCTGTAGACTAAAAACTTCCATATTTTCCAACTGAGTTTGGAATGATAATGATGGCACTAAGTATTCTTGAATCATAGTAATACATTAGCTTTTTTTTTTTGCCCAGCTTAGAAGGCTTACTGGTAACAAGCTAATGATATAACAGTCTATACAGTTTAAGTTCATGCAAGAAGCAGTAATTATAGTAGCTGAGTTTCCATATTTTTTTCCAGGCTTAAAACAAGCGCTTACTGGATGTAATGGAATTAAATGATTGCTATCACATGCCCCAATTGCCCCCCTCATACTAGGAGCTTAAGCCAGGACAAGTCTACAAAAAGGTTCACCCATGAGAACCTGTAGACTAAACACTTACCATAAATATTTTGAGAACTGAGTTTCTCAGTTTGGCAAATATAATTATTCTTATCAAGGTCCCCTCACACTGGGAGCTTGAAAAAGCAAGACAGTACATGAATACAGCTGAGTCGCATTTCACGCTGGTAGCCTTCCATGTTGCTTTGTCAGCAGATGACCGAACACCGGTATTATTGTTATTTTGCCGGGCAAAAGACGGCAACGGTTGCAAAATTTGGCAGTCACTGGCAGTATTCATGATGCACGTACGTGTGACAAACTCCTTAAAAGGAACACAACAACGTGGAAAATCGTGGCCGATTACTCGCGGCAATTTCCACGAAAAGGATTCTTCCCAGATGGTTCCTTTCAATAATTTCATTGAGAATCAGGTCCTTTTTTTGTTTTTGAAAAAATCAATGTCCCCTGAACAAAGCGCACCCTTCTCCAGGACTCCCGGAAATAACTGGGGAATCAGAGATGTTACGATAGGGTTGGGCCATATATGGAAGCGCGAAAATCGTATTGTAATCTTGGTCGGTATATAGTTCCTCTCCTGGAATATGCCTATCGGAGTGTTAGAATTCGGTAAGTATAAAAGTGAGTGAAAAATAGCCGTACTTATAACAGCAACGAACTTTTGAGTAAAGCTTCAATGCATATCATCTAGAACATTGAGAACTCTTAGGAAATGAACGTACTGGAGTACATCCACAACTGTAACGTTACCAATTAAGAGACAACTAAATTCCAATTGATATCTGGTAAATTATTATTAGTGAATAATTTACATACAACAGTCAACAGGTACGTGCCTTTTAAAAACAGTTTTTCATAAAGATTAAACACAAGATTTAGATTTAAAAATTGGAAGTCGGTCATCCTGTAAACACGTGTTTGAACCTCAAACTTTTTTGAACAACTTTATTAGGTCATTATCTTATTAGATTGTTGTTAAACATATTCATTAATTTTTTGGATTCTCAAAACCTATTATTGGAATTGTTATTGGAAACAAATTTGATATGGATAAAACTTCATGTGTGTAACAGAATCCAGTCAGAACCTCCAAGTATTATAATTAAAAAAGTATGAATGTACAAATCCAAACAGGAGTGAATCCCAAAGCCAATTTCGCTTGTAATACATTGATTTTCTTTGCCTTGGTAAGAAAAAGAAGAAAGACAAAACAAATAAAAATGTAAATTATGTTGATAGATCAATATTGTAATACTGTGCATCCACGAAAAAAGGTGCGTCTTCTTATTTATATGGGGTTGGACAGCACTAGGCAAACAAGTCAAATTTGCCATTTGCACATTTGTGTAGGTGACATTGACAAAATGGGGCCAAAAGGGTACATGGGTCACAAGAGGTCACTTTGTGCATTCCCGGTCCTGTAATAGTCCTGGACCAATGGTTCCTTTAATTTAGTTTGCCATAGCATTTTATTTGCAGAAGTGGGTTATATGTTTTACAAAGGGTCAAAGGTTCAAATATGGTCATTAGAGGTCACTCTGTGTACACTCCATATGAGATTTGGGTCAGCTGTTCTTTTTACTAGGTGTGAATGTAATCGGCAAATGCATACTAAACAGTCAACTTATCATTCACACTCCAGTACCCACTACCATCATCATGCCCTGTGATTCAGCAAGCTTGATTAATTAATAATCGTATACGAGTCTCTTTTACAGTAATGCATTGCCGCTTGGTTGCACAGCAGTGGCGTACCAACCGGGGGGCAGGGGGGGAAAGTTCCCCCTCTGGCTCGATAAAAGCGGGATGTATGGACCAAAATATGCATTTTCATCCCTCTTCTTGGGAAATTTGGACCAATTTCAGCCTAAAATTTGGGCCAAAAAGTAAATTGGGCAATTTTGCAGGCTACGTGCACGTGCGCATTTGTCAAGTTTAGGCTTAATTGGAGCAAATCACTGGGATGAATTACAAATTTTTTCCCCTCTGGTGGGACGACTTGGAAATTTTGCCCCTCTGAATCAACTGCCTTGGTACGCCACTGTTGCACAGGTAATAAGGACATCAGAGGGGCCTTGACATACTGGTATCAGAGAAATTTGTCGGGCCTTACAGTCAGGTTTACAAAACTTTTCTCTATTATATTCTTAAGTTTCTGGCCATTTTGAGGGAATTAAAAATAAAAGGATTATTAGGCATAATTGGTCCAAAATTTCCCTGGACTCTGTTTTCAAGCATTTAATCTAGTCAAAGTTTAAGGAATTTCTAGCATATATGTTCCAAAGATTCCGCTAAGTATATGCTTACCACCACTTTTCTCGTCGGATTACATCGATTACAAAAAGGTTATATTTCAAGGTCCAAAAGTGCACAAACCCGCTTTTCAACGAAGCGGAATATTAAAACGTTTAGTCGAATGTTAGGCCAATCATTTCGAGGAGCACTATCGACCTGAGTAATACCTAGACTAAAAACTTATCAAAAGTAAGACAAGAGTGTTTACCGTCGTCTCAACATGCATCGATATATAATATGCCCACTGCTGTCGCAAATCTCTCAATTATTATATTTATATGGATCAAATCCAAAACTTATATTAGAGTGCCTACAACTTTCAAGGCCTTTCAAGGACCACTTAATAAATTCAGGGACTAGCTGGCTTTTAATTTAACTGTTTCAAGGTGCATAGATAACGGTCAACGTGGTGGAACATTATTTAGACTAGAAGCTACAATGAGGGAAAAGCTCAGGGCCAGCTTGATGATTCATCTTTGCTATTCTCGGCTAACGTTCGTTCCAATTGACAACACACATCCAAACGGAGCTGTATGACACATCGCGAACCAATTTGTTTGTTTAGAGCCTAAACTTGGCTTTCACAACCTTATTATCACCAAACGGAAGCGCTAATTTATTGCCCCACGTCATCCAAACACATAAAAATTTCAAGACAATACAATATAAAGACGCTCGTAACGTTTTGTTAATCATTGACATTGACGCTGGAGCGCCGGACGATTTGAGTTGAATTCATGTCAACTGGCTTGCATCAAGTCGCTTGGGTGTGCTAGCGACTTATCGATTAAATATCGGCAGTTGCTTTTCCAATCAGTGATGGAAGTGATGTGCACGCACACAACCAATTATTGTCAAAATATGACAAGGGCATTATCTTACATTAAGGGCTTCGTCCGACTTAAACACTTTGGCATAATGTTCAGCTATCAGATTCTTTCTGTAATATAATGAAAAAGAAAATCAAATCAGTAAATATACCAATGAACTAATTCAAAAAGTTCTCCCAATCCTGACTCCTCAAAAAATAATGAAAGGCTCCAGGTTTTGTTCATGACACTTATGTTAGAACTACAGTTTGTAAAATAGCAATATAAGAATATTCTTCCATTTCTCTTTGGTGTAAATATGCCTTCATTGTTTTTTTTTATCTCAAGGAAACAGATGAACACTAAAAGTTACCATAATTTCGTTTGAATATTCCAGTTGTTTAGAGGGAGGGGTAAATCATAAATGAAATAATAACCCAATTAATATTCCTAGCATACTTGGTTGCAAAGATATCAGCTTTGAAATGACCATTTTCTTGTGTATTTGACTGCTTTTAGCACCCAATTTTTCTCTCATCCCACTTTAGCTTTATTGGATCAGATTACATCACATATAACATAGTATAGGATACAATTAAGAAATCACAAACCTTTCTTCTTTGCTTAGATGACAATATTCTATTGCCCTTTCCCCATTCATGAACCTGAAATGACAACAAATTCACAATTTAAGGTTACTTACAGTTTGTGACTACAAATTTACAAGGTAGATTTATCATACATGATATAATTGTTACAGACATACAGATACTACAACAAAGCATTATAACCGCTATTACCTAACAGACCACAGCGGGTGTGTGATGCACAGCCAAAAAAAAAAAAAATACAACCCAAAAATTACAACATAAATTTGAACAAGAAAGGTGAGATGAAGATTATTGTGTGAAAAGGTGAGGTTTTGAGCATTTCTTGAAAACCTGAAGAGATGAGCTGAGCGGAGTTCATGGCAAGAGTTCCACTACGTGGTGCAGCAAAGGCAAATAATTTATCAGCAGCAGAAGCAAAATTGCGTGGCAAAGATTCTGTGTTCATTAAGTCTAGTAGTATCAGATGATGAACGTAGACCGGTCGAGCAGGAGAATAAGGGGACAGAATGGAAGCAGATAAGATGGACGGAGATCGTTAAGGCATTTGTAAACAGTAACATGTTTTTAGTGATCTGTTTTTGACAGTAACCAATGAGTTCTGTTAATAAGAGGTGTGCAATAGGTCACGTTTTTCCTTGCACAGAAAATTATTTTTGCAGCCCAATTTTGAAGTTTTTGTAGGCGAGCAATATTTGATGCATTGTGCCTAAGAGAATGTGTTCGCATAATTCCAGTCTGGAGGAATTAAGTGCACGAAACCAATGTTGATGGCCGTTTTCCTTACAAGGAAAGCGGTCTTATCCGAGTGATGTTACGAAGGGTGGTAAGTGAGATGGTGCAAAGACTTGTAATATGTGGTGACAAGATAATTACAGTCAAACACAACGCCCAAATCCGCACGGTGGTCAGATGGTTTGATAGATTCAGCACCAATATGGAGGTGGATTCCATCAGGCAGCTTCCATTTATGCGAGGTGATATGGCAATGAAAAATTCCGTTTTGGATCATTGAGTTTAGGCATGTTCATAGTCCCCAAAGTTTTATTTCAAGGATGCGACGGAGAGTCTGGGGTGAGAGCGTCTCAATGGATTTAAATCAGATGGAATGAAGTCCAGAAACAACTGAATGTTATCAGCCTACAGGAATCTGGGAAACCCTGGGGAAAGAGACATGTTAATGATACATTTGAACCGGACAAATGTAGGCCAATGGTTTACTTGATGTTACCATGTGGGAATCGGGTCAAGAACACAACTTTTGTGGCAGACATATTGATGAAACTGATGAATCATCGTCCTGAACAAGATCAAATTGTGATAGATTACACGAAAACTTGTATTATCTACAGATACATTAACAACATTGATAAGTCTCATCTTGTTCAGCTCTTAAATCATGGTGAATATAAGTAACTTTTCAGAGAAAAAACTTGCAAAATGCATTAGGCAAGTTCCTTTTCAGAATTGATTTGCAAAAATTTTTGTTCTGTTTTAGCAGCCCATGACTATTTGAAAGAAATGTTTTGTATCAGCTTTCATAAGTTTTGATTGGAGTGAGCAACTTTAGCATCATCAATCATCAAATTAACAAGTTTGTTCTGTTCAATGTAACGCTCATGGTGGACCTCAGACCTGGTTTTATGCCATCTCCTTTCAAGCCTTTCGTCGTTCACAGCGAGCTTTGTGAATGTCCGAGTTATACCAAGAGGATGTTATTCTAGAGTTGCAGGTTCTCCTTGAGATTGGTAGCACATTATCAAGAGCATTGGTATGGTGCATGGTAAAGGGAAAAAGTTCCTCAATATTTGAAGATGTAGGCAGACAGGAATCAATTAGTAGTGAGATTTGTGTTCATAGATTCAACGCTCTTTGATATCCTTATCTGGACCAGTAACCAATCAATAAAGCATTGATAAGTACCTATTCTTACTGTAAGGACACTATTAGGCACGTTGTGTCCGTGGATAGAACGAATGACTCATGATTTGAGGTTGTGGGTTAATTCGAGTCCCGCTGCAGGCAACGTGTTGTGCACTTGGGCAAAGCACGTTACCTCGCTTGCCTCTCTTTACCCAGGAGTGAAATGGGGAGCTGTCAGGGGAATGTTACAATCTAAGTGCTGATAGGAGCTGCACTACGGTTGCGCCCTAGTTGAAGTGAAATGATTCTGATGATTTCCTAGTGACAGCGTAATAATAATTGTAAACGCCATGATGCTACGGCGAATGGCGTCCCTAAATGCCGGGTATTATTATTATTAGCACTTGAAGGATTCACACCAGTAAATAACAGTAGAAACAGAGGTAAGTCCAGCACCTGCTGCAAATGATGGTGTTTTGTTGCAGACCCTCGCCTAAGTGTCCCCTGAAAACTGTGAGAAATGGTGAGATCTGGGTTGCAAATCATGGTTACTATCGATATTAACCTGACCTCGGTAAGTCTATTTGATCTTGTCCACTTGTTTTCAAAACACTAGTGATACTACAGCAGTCCCCCTGGCCTAGTGTTGTCTGTGCAGAGTGGGAGGGGCAGTGGCGTAACCAGTGGGGGGGGGCAAGCTGCCCCCCGGACACCAAAAAATCGGGAAGGGGAGCCAAAAAATGGGAAGAAAAAAAGGGAGAAGGAAGAGAAAAAGAGAAAGAAAAAGAGGGAAAGAGAAGAAGAAAGGGGAAAAAAGAAAGGGAAGAGGAGAAAGAGGGGAAGGGTGAAGGTTGCCCCAGCTGGATCTACTCGGCGAGCATAGCGAGCGGGAAAATTGGCGCTTGAAAAAAAATCGGGAACTTCTGATCTTTCCCCCTCTTGCCCCCCCCCGCGCTTGTGCATATTATTGCTCATTTCCATACTCAATTTGCCCGAAATACGCCCCAACTGTAATCAGGTCAAAAACTCTTCAGCCCGCTTCCTCCACCGAATATTACAACATCATTATAATGCCTTACGGAACTCCAGAAAACTTGTAAACAGGCCTTGGAGGAACATTTTCATAAATTATGCAAATTAGATACTAATTAGCATATTTTAAGCCCAACATCTAATCAGGTCAAGAGCTCACCCACCCGCTTCTTTCCACCAAGTCCCTCATTGTCACCCTTTAAGAACTCCAGAAATAAAACGTATACAACGTGGGTTAAAATTTCTCACGGACGGACGACGAACGGACGGACGGACGGAACGAACGGACGAACGGACGCTGCTCATTTTATAGTCCCCGTCCGAACTTGGTCGCGGGGACAATAAACCTTGGGGTTAAGTTGTGTCATAGTTTTACCATCACAAAATGGTCATTCCGCAGGCACTTACCCTATAATTCCTGGGTGAGAGCCATCATTTTTGGTGTCTTCAAGAGTTCCTACGACTGGCCCCTGGCCTACTATAATACCACTGTAATCTGAAACATTTTAAACAAGAGAAATGTTACTATTCCAAGATACTTTAATGAAAACTTTATTGAAGACTTTGGCCAAACATCAACATTACTGATGTGCTAAGCTCTTATTTGATTTTTATTGGTACTAGTAAAAAACAAGGGCACTACAAGTGGTGCAGTGGATCAGTGCTCGTCTCATAAGCATAAGGTTGTGGGTTCGAGCCCCGCTGTCGCCAATGTGTTGTGGACTTGGGCAAGGCACTTTACCTCACTTGCCTCTCTCCACCCAGGAGTATAAATGGGTACCAGCATATGCTGGGAATGCAAAACAGACTCGCTGTGCGGGAGGAGTGGCGAACCCCCCACAGCAACATTATATGAGGGAGTCTGGCTCAAACGCCAATGACAGAGATGGGCACTCCGCCTGCGGGCGCACCATTTGCATTTGCAAAAAACAGTTCTGTTTAAATCATATAACTGAGGTCTGATTACCTTTCTAATGTTGACTGAAACATATGCATTAACTTTCTAGAGAAATGGAATGCCCCAAAATACTAATACCCCTATAAAGAAATGGTATCAGCCATTGACCCCAGGTCACTCCCAGAATCCCTACTATCTGCCTCACTTTCTGTTTTGGCCCCACAAAAGCATACGGATGCGCAAATATCATGATGTGGGGTGGGCATGGAGTGGGAAGTCAACATTTGAAAGGTAATCAGACCTAAGTTATATGATTTACAAAACAGAATTTTTTTTACTAATCATTACACTGAGCTGATTACCTTTAAACCAATGTTGAAACATATGCATTAAACCTAGTTGAATGAATATCTTCAAATGACACACAAGATTAGCACCTACTAATCGTAGGTCGGAGCATGATATTTCAGTAACACGCAAATTGAAGCGACTGAGATCCCATTATGATGGCCACGACGAGGTGATATACGGGACCGGAGTGGGCGCGGGCCAGAATCAGTAATTTATCGTCATATCTACCTAGCCAAAGTAGTTTTTTGACGCGGCCCATGCGGTAGCATGAATTCAAAAAAGCTGGTCCTTAGGGCCCCTAGTGTGCGGTTTTACGCATAGTACTCAAGGGCCCTAACGGGGCACACTGCCGATCCTCGCGGATGGATGAGTGACAATCGATCCTCGGGAGAATTATGTTTGACTGACTAGTAGGAAGACATTTAATTTTGCCAGGAAACCTGGGCTAGGTAACAACTTGACCCTGCTCGGGGAGAATTCTGACGCTGAAAGAGATTATGGGCATGAATCTTGAGGCATCTTCTCCAGAGGCCAGGGAATCAAGAAAGACAGTTTTTATTGTGAGATTCTTCAAAGTGGCCTCACCTAACGGTTCAAAGGGAGGCCCCTTTAAATAATCCAAAGCTGTGTTAAGGTCCCAAGAAGGGACCAACTTTCGGGTCGGGGGTCGAATGTTATGCATGCCTTCCAGAAGTAGATGGATTGAACCATCATCATTGATGGTTGATCCGTCATCAAACCCTCTGTGGATTGCTAAGATAGCGGACTTGTAGTTCCTTATTGTGGAAGCTTCCAAGCCACTATCAAAGTGTTCGGCAAGGAAGTCTGCCACTTGAGCTACAGTTGCTTTAGTGGGAGACACACCTCGCCTGTCACACCATCGGTAGTAAGGCCCGAGACGTGGGTGGACTTCCTTCTACCGGCGGATATGAGCGTGGCACCCCTCTGAGAAAAACCTCTATCTCGATCGGCATCATTGCCGGATAATGGCCACGCAGTCAGGGCCAGATGTTCGATCGAGAGACTGGCGCTCCCCCCGTCCGGAAGTGATAGGAGATCCGGACGGATCGGTAGACGTAGCGGGTGGCCCACTAAGTGATCTACCATTGGTGTGCTTCCTTCAATGCCTGTTCAGACTCGACCCGTTCCGCTGAGTCAAGAAGAGACGAGCAGAACAAACCTCCGAAGAGGAAGAGCAGAACGAACCTCCGAAGAGGACGTCCCGCTTCTAAGGCTTGGTCTTCGAGACTTCAGATGCGAGGTCTGAACTCAGGGTAAGGAGCGTGAAATGAGCGTTCTCGCATCAATGGAAAGACAGGCGGCGTGCCAAGGCCATTGACACCTCTGTCTGCCTAGTCACCAAGGAGGCGAGTACATTGGCGGCATCAGAGGCATCAGAGGAGGTGTCCCCGGAATTGCCCAAAGACCGGAGAAGGTCTTGGGCGACGACCATGAAGAAAGCGCCAAGCCTGATCCCAGATGAAACCGCTTGGTCAAGAAACCTCAGCTGCTCTGAATCAAAGTCCTCCTCCACAGCCCTCAGGGAATGGGTAAAACATTTGACCATGAACCCTGAAAGCTTCTGAGGTACCACCCCTGATCTATCCTACAGAAGTCGAACGTGGGGGTGGGAGAAGTGGGAACCCAAGATCGATTTGCCCAACTTCTGCACTCTTCTCGGAAGGGTAGGCCAAGTAGGGTATTACCTTATTGCTGAAAGGTAATGCATATGTTTCAGTCAACATTGGTGTAAAGGTAATCAGCTCAGTGTAATGATTTAGTACATTTGCATCATCGTGTAACCATGAGCACTAGGCCAACTTGTATTGTCTTTACACTTTTTAAAAACGAAAATGCATTATTAGTATTTCACAGATATGGTGTTATTAGTTATGAACATAAATAATGTAATTTAATGTGTTATATAATAATTCTACGGTGTTTTACCGCATAATACGTTTCGCACACGTTTTTCAACACTGTTCTTCAAACCTGGAAGTTTAGTGATGATGTCATCACTCCTCATAAATATTCATATATTCGATCGCGACGTTTTGATGACGTTTCACGAACAGTTAATCAATATTCATATTCACTTTCGCTGATGTATTGTTGACTTTTGCATAAGTGATTAGCTTTAGCGATCTCATTAACTCCTAAATACTAATTTAGATATTCATCGCATACGGCTGTAAACAAAACGTCATTCTGAATTGAATATTCATAGCTC
>JAMKCH010035008.1:0-13940 GCA_023653785.1 Ophioderma brevispina
ACAGAGATGACCCCACCCTCATATCCTCCAACCTGGAGCTACACAGCTTGTCTACTGGACTGTAAGAAGAGTGGTGTACTGCAAATCGCATGCTAAGCAGAAACTATTCAGGTAGGGTCATACACTCATAAACTGTGCTTTACTTTAAGGTTTAAAGATATAGAGTGTGACCTAATTGTCATATTTTACATCATCTGTGCATCATACTTTCACTTTCTGTGATTTTGTATGGGCTTGGATCAAGGGTGTTTTGAATCAATCCCATGATGCATACAATGTGCTATACCATCACTGTAGCTAAACACATGTAAGTAATTAGGGATAAAGTGTTCCAAAATTGTAAGAACCACAAGACATTTATAATCAATCAAACAAATTCCTCAGTATCTAAGCGCTTTGTGGGCTAAAATGAGACGTTAAATCGGGTTTTCATGTGGTAAGCAACAGGATTTTTTTCTATGTGATCACATGACCATATTGGAGGTGAAATTTCCCCAAAACTGGTGCATTGTGGGATTGACCTCAATACACCTACTGAAAACACTCTGGGCTGGATTAACCAAAATCCTGCAAGGTAAATTCTGATGCCTCATGCCATTGCCTGGTTCCCCTAAACTGTCACATTGATGCCTTGAAAATTGCCTACTATTTTATGCCCTTTCCAAATTACCCTCCACACTGAGTGTCCTTCCCAACCTGTTTCAACCTAGGAAAATAGACATTAACGTAGCACCCTCAGTTTTAGCTTTTTATCATGACAAATTGTGAAGCTATCATGATGATGAAATTTTATAAAAAAAATATTTGCTTGTTAAATTACCAAACATCATTAGAACTGAATTACGTATTGAGCGTAGGGTGTCCAACACATGTAATCCCTGGGTGGCATTATAAATACCGGTTTATACAGAAAGGTGAACATAGAGGGTGCTATATAAATGTCTAAAGCAAACTGTTGTGTCTCCAACAAGTTATAAATTGTTGATCGGCTGTATGCAGCAGGCATTCACGACTAGGGTTGGTGGGTATTAGCCTTTTGAGGTGGCACGGTGTGGAGGGAGGAAAGATCCAGTGGCTTGAGCGCTCGTCCCGCACAAAAAAAAAATTCCCAAGGTCGGGGGTCGAGTCCCCCCCTGTGGCAACTTGTTGTGCCCTTGAGTAAAGGCACTTTACCTTAATTACTCCTCGCCACCCAGGTGTCATAAATGGGTACCATCATTATTCAATGCTGGGAAGTAACAGACTCGCTGTGCGGGAGGAGTGGCAACCCCCCCACCCCCCCCACAGCAACATAATACGGAGGAGTCTGGCCCAACGCTAAGGAAAAGGTATGGGCACTCCGCGCACGAGCGTGCTCGGCCCGAGACTTTACTTTTTTTATTAGCCCTTTATGTTAAGGTCCCCGTTCTATTCCTTGTGGGTGTCACTTGCTGAATTTAATTGGTTGTCTGGAATTAAAGGATTTATTATTTTTTTTCATTGCTTGTAAGACATGATGAGAGAAAGAGATTACACAAAGCTCCCTGTTCAAAAGAAAATGTGAACATAACACAACAAAGTCTATCCACCACGTAACAAATTGCTTACACGCTTCATATTCATAGGGGCTCTCTACGCAAGGCAATTTTTAAAGGTAATAAATATCCAATGACATTTTGCCATTCATCAGCAAAAGAAGTTATGTTTCTCAAATCAGTGATATTGGATTAAACTCTTGATTGATAAGTCATAAATTTTGACAAAAAAACTGTGCAAGAGTGCGAATTATGGCACAGGCCAACCTTAGGACATACTACCCACAATATCTCCTGTATGCATATTTTGTATCTTCAGTTACCAGGGTTACCGGGCAGCTTTAGTACTGGGTGGTGTTGACTGTAGTGTGGCCTCTTATAAAGGGGTGCATCTATCCTCATGGCTCATCCAATAAGCTGCCTTATGCTACAATGGTGTGTTCGGGGTCATTATCTTCAATGTCTGGTTTTGAAGACATGTAAAAGTTGATAGGAGGTAAGATTTTGTCTGAACTTTTTCAAAGATCACCATGTGATGGAACGCGCGATCACTAAAATATGATGTGAATTCACAGCTGTTGCCTCATGCAATTCCTCTTTTATTTTTAGAGCAATTTTAAAGTAAAGCAATGACTACACAAGTTGAAACTGATCTAAGTAGCGTACACAACTATAACCAAGGGCGGCAACAAATTCAAACTAACAAATATCACTGCCTCTTCATCTACAGTTCAATACTTACTATACACAAGATGTACAGTTATTGAAACGGAGACATATGTGTTTATTTTTGTAATAGAAGGTAAGTATTTCTAGGCGTTGTGACTGTGGTGGTGGAATAATGATGTCAAAGCCCCCTTCCTTTTACAATATAGGTGTATTTTAAGCGTGTATTTCATTCGCTAGCGGATTACGCACTGGCCGGTGATTAGGCGCAAGTGCACCTTGACAGCAATCCGATGCTAAGTGGCTCAATCGTGCGCGATCTGTGCAAAATTTGCAAGCCTTATTGTGGCCCGGAAGTGGATGACAGCGACTACTCGTTAAAGGAATTGTGGCTTAGACTTTAGTTGTTACATACTGATACATTTTTGACAGAAGAGTTCATGACAAGTCTAAGTTTGGGCTGATTTGAATTGAAGATTTGTTTCATGTTTGTCTTTCACTTATTCCAGGAAAGAGCTAAACAGTTAGTGACGAATGCCATTGCTGGTGGTATTTTCAACGACTTGGGCTCTGGCACCAATGTAGATTTATGTGGGGATCAAGAAGGGATCTGTAGACTATCTCAGACCATATGATGAGGCTAATGTCAAAGGGGTTAGGTATGTAGTCTGCTTTTAATTTTGCCTAAATTTATTTGAAATAAGAGGACCATGTGTGAAGGTGAGTTCTTTTCAAGTCCCAAATGTAACTTGTTAGTCATACACAATCAGTGGCATTGAAATGAGTAGTATTGGAGGACATTAACACCTGGAGTTTGGAAAAAAAAATAGTGGGAAACTTGGTAACACCTTGCAATTAGATCAACATTCTGTGGGGACTGCTAATTTAGCAAATTTATCCCAAAAAGCTAAGTTGATTTTTTACTGTAAAACATTGCTCTGTGGGAGAGCATGGACTAGCGGTTTGGGTGGCTGCCTCTGGGCAAATTTAGCCGTCAAAATTCCCGGGTTCGAATCCGCGGTGGGGTCATGGCACTTGCTGGGATTTATTCGGGTAATACCAATTCTGGATTTGATCTGTATACCAGCTAATTGATTAAATACAGCATACCGCTCCTCCTCCTCCATGGTTCACTTTGAATTGGGCAATGGATCATGAAAGCATCCGTCCTTCGGAGGGGACGTTAAGCCTTCGGTCCTGTGTACAGAGAGTCACAACTGTATACATGTACATCGCAAGTCAGTGTCAAATAAAGAGTAGGGTGTAAACCCTGACTGCTCCCAATCGGCCCATCCTCAAATAGCTGGCCATGTTAGGAGCGTCCTATCATGGATACACTCTGCCCTGATCAGCACACTAGCTGACAAATCCTGACACCACCACAAACCATTACGAAAGACTTTGGATACGATTCCCAACGAAAAAAAGTGCAGCTTGTTAAATCATTGTTTTTATCCAAAGGTCTCACACATCTTCAATGCTGATAAAAAAATAATTTTTTACAAATGTATTTGAAACCTCATGTTTTTTGTTTGACACTTGAAAATGACTGTGCTATGGGTCTCTGTGGTGAATATAGCAATTAGCTAACAATAGCACTCTCAATCAGGCGCAGTCAAGCTAGAACCAAGCTATACCATATCCCAATGCAAGCGCAAACCAAAACAAAACATGCAATATCGAATGTCCCACTTTAGAAAACATGCACTTGAGACTTAGTGCATTCAAGAGTTTCTATTGTTGTTCACGTTCTTGGTTATTTTTCAGCATGTTTTGGCTTGCTATGAGATTGTTTTTGGCTTGATTTGAATTTCTTTTTGAGTGAATAATACTTTCATCTGAAGTTAATTAGAACTTGTTGTTTGATTTTGCTGTTGTACACTGAAGGTAGTAGTCTATGGTCCCTGCTAGCTAATAGCTCAATGCATGAAAGTAAAGATCCGCAGTGGTTTTTTACCATGGTGTTACACTCCAGTGTTTTGTATTTTATACTAAATTTTACACAAAATTGTTTTCCATGATTTTTTGAGACAATCCAGAAAAACTTAACTGAAGTTTTTTGGAGTCTTCTATAGAAGTTGTGGTATGGGTCCTCTGCAGAGGTAAAGCTATAGCAGTTTTATTTGTGGCCATCTGTAAGGCTGACTCAAGGAGATTTCTTGATGAGGGCGTACTCAATTTTCAAACATATATTTTTTTTTGCATATACATAATGCTTGTCCATATACTAATCACTGTGCGAAATAACTAAGCTCAATTCGAAGCCCTTCATATAGAAAATCACAATTTTGTTTAAAAATTTTGGATCCGGAATTTTTGTTATACACGGTATCCTATGGCACTTTTATGCTGTGCAGAAATGTGTACTGCGTGAAAACGAAAAATCCGATTCATCTCTAACTTTGGAATTAAGCATTTTAGGTGATTATCTTTAGTTCTAGATGACTATTTTTAATTATTACACAAAAAAATTATATTTCGAAATCTCTGAGTCAGCCTTTAAATTTGATGTACTGTGCAAGTCAGATATTGAAAAAAATTAAAAATTCTTGTTATAATTTTAATCTTTTTGTAATTTCTTATCTTAGGCAAGGTGACTATCGCTATAAGAGAGGCACAACAGGTGTGTTGACCAAAGAAGTTAGATCACTGGATGTGATAGATACTACTGTTGAAGCCATGGAGACATCTTGATCAAGCGGCAGATATTAAAATCTATTGTTTTTGTCATTCCCATGCATTTAGCATCAAGAATGTAAGAGTTAATGATGTTTATGGAGTCAATGTTGAGTAAAAGTGGTGCTGGGTTATTGGATATTCAAATTCAAGGCTTGTAAATACTTAATAAAAAGTAAACACCTGAAGTAAGGTACATTTCAGTAACTTGCTAAGTCTTCTCACAAACTTGTGGTGCTTGTTTGGAAGAGAGTGCTTAAGTTTTTCGGAAGTTCAAGTTATAAATGACAATGTCATCAGTGTTATGAATGTTGAGTTATAGATCATAGAAACCAGATTCTTATTACCGACTCGCATTTAGACCTAACTCAGTATTAAACAGACCGAATGTTAATATATATATAATGTCCTTTATTCTTAATCTTGAGTAATTGCTTGTCGTGGACTATATCATGAGGTTTGTCAGTATGATCAGACTTCCGGGTGAGTGCATGAAAGTGTGCCCTTTGTGGCAAAATTGAGTAGCTGGTAAATGGACACATTTTAAAATGCATTTCAAGTCACAACCTATAATTATCTTTAAATTAAAAATAAGTCATAAGTAATCTTCCCATTGAGAACAAGAAAATTGTATTTTCCACATGCGACCTTGGGTAGAAACTTCATAAAGTTCTTAGTGAAAGAAAGCCGACGTGACATGTACAACTTTCTTGTTCTAAGTAGAAACACGTGGCATGCCTGGTGAGCTGGCCTATGCCACGGAACAGCCTTCACAAGTGAATTATCAAACACTAAATTAACTGCAAGATACCAGCTTTTAACATTTTATATACACGTACAAGTATGCATTGCACATGTCAAATACACTTCCATGGGGTGTTCATAAATATAGGAGGTGCCGATAATTCCATTTTATGCAAATAATATTTCCACTCTAGCTCACAGCAATTCAGGCCAATCAATTTTTTTCCATTTTTTTTTTAATTTTTAAAAGTAATGGAATATTTTCAGAAATAAGTTCATCAGGACTGGTAGCATAACATGATTCTAAAAATTATGCTTTTCAAGTCCAGAAGTTTACTCACGTTTTAGACGTTTCATTCTCCGGTCGGAGAACTTCTTCAGTAATGGAATGCCTTTTGAATTTAAAATGCCTCAACATTGACTTCAGAAGCACACGATCTCTCATTCTGCAATTTGAACTGTATAATAATTTTGATAGTGTGGACTGGGAAATGCAAGTTTGCTTTTATATGCAAATACAGATTGTCAACCAAAGGTAACATACATCAGCCTCTCCTTAGTAGTATTTGGAAAATCCAATTTAAAGGCACTATCAGTGATTCACCAAAAGAGTCGAAATATTTGAAATTTGCAGTAATAGCTTAAAAGTGAAGGATTAGTCTGCAGAATTCTCAGTTATTTTTTGCAATTGAAAAATTGACAGAAAAAGAAAACAGCAGTGTTCAAAGATATGAACCTTAAGTCATTTACGTTTTGTAGTAAGTGTCTGTACGGACAGTAATGACTAAAATATCCTATTTTGTCCTTATTAGGTTGCTTTGGTTGCTGTTGGTCTCATAACTTTTAGGGTATGTTAGGATACCTGTACTTGTTACAAACTTGATTTTTTCAATTTTCTGATATAGCAATCACTGATATTGCCTTTAAATTATACTAAAGCGTAGCTTGTACATGTAACTGCTAATTATTCAATGCCATGGCTCAGAATAAGTTGGCCAATTGCATTGTTGTATAGCCACATTTCACATTCAAGTAAGGTACTATACTGTCACTGCTGATAGTGAAACCAGCAAGTAAAACAACAATGATGCAATAAAATTACGATTCCATGGCACAGTTCAGTGACATTAATTCACCAGACTGTATTTAGGAAATACACCCTTTGCCTTTTGGGTATGATATATGATACCCAGAACACACAATCTCATTTTCTTTTAGTGTATGCACATGTACAGCACTGAACTTTGTCTTTGGTGGATGAGCAGTGCATGTTGCAGGTGCATTGTGAAATTACCTCATGCGCACTTTTTGAGGATTCATAATTGAGATTTGATTCAATGGAAACTTATCTAGTAGCACGATTCTTCATGCATTGTAATGCATCTGGCCTAGGCTTCCATCATAGGCCATGTTACAGTTAATTGTGGGGCCACAAGTCCTGGAAAACAAGACTACCTTGGTACAAGATAATACAGGCAGAAGGACTTTCCAAGAAGGGTCAGACAGCCTTTTTTGGCAATTTTTCCTTTGTCTCTCGCTTCACTGAAGTATTTTTTTATTCAAAAGCAATCATCTTTTTTGCCCTCAAAAAGCTGATTTTGGATTTGGTACATATAACAAATTAATTTGTAATTGTGGATAGGATAAATGTTCACTCAATATAACAGCATGGTGGTTGGAACACACATATCATCAGGCTATCTTGATTGAATCCACATTATTGACTGGGATCCTGGATATGATATCTTGGTGTGAACAAGCCTTCAGTCAGTGGCTGTGGAAAAAGTACAATGTAAGAAAATCAGTTTACGGTTTCCACAATGGATTGATAAATACTGCACACATGCAGCTTGAAAGTGCAAGCATTCTGCTATGGTATTAAGAGACATTTACTATTACCTGAAAGAAATTGTGAAGTTAAAATATGCTGTGAAAGCCAACTTTTGTAAAACTTGTTTTGTAATAGAAGGCTGGCCAAACCTTCATGATGTTTACGGACAATATAGCTTGCTTGGGGTGTTTCGTCTTAGAGAAATAAATGTTATCACAGTTCACACAACCTCTGAGTTTTATATTGTGTATAATTTGTATTGTGTTTTTTTTTCTTGTTGTATTTAATCATTTTATCCAATAATAATTATATTGAGATAAAAATGATAAATAACATTCACCAACCAAGGGGTAAGAACCAGGACTAACCATGTTCAAATTTGTATTTACAGGAAACCTGTTGTAACCAATTTTGCCTGGAAGAAAATATTGGCTAATTTTACACTTTTCCTAGAGACCATCTGTTTGCAATTTAAGACTGACATGTCACACAAACATTTTGTCGGCTGCGTCACATACTGTTCTATTTTATATTAAATTCGGTAGTGTTAATATGACGTTGAACTCTTCATAATTACAGAGTTTCAGACTTGGACTCTACCTAATTAATGAGATATTAATTAGCAAATTTGATGTATGTGCGTTTAATTCAAATTTATTTTTTCACATACAGCACTATTTGACATAGATCACTATGTGGTACACTACAAATAACGTACATGCATACCTTAACACGGCGATGAATACGTTACATACCGAGCTATCTGTGTTCTAAGAAATTGAAATCGATAAGATGCATATATCTTAATCATATACCGATCTATATCAAAGCTGTATCACATACAACGCTATCTGACATAGATCACTATGTGATACACTGATACGACAATTGCGCCTTTTTTATAATACGGTGATGAATACCTTAAATACTGGTCTGTGTTCCATCACAGACGTCGTTAAAACTGATCTATAAGTTTACAGTCATATTCAACAGTGTTGGCTAGATAACCAGCATTTATTTTTCACTGAATTAAAAACTCTGAAGTGTTTTCTTGATGATATTTCCTTTTGTCTGGTAGTAAATGACGCAATCGTTTCAAGCATATTACAAAGGGAAGATTTTCAATTGCGATTTTCTGGAAACACGTATTTTGTGAGATAGATCAGTAGGGTCATTCCATGCCAATTCAACAAATCGAGTACACCATCAATTTCTTTTTTTGGTGTATTGAAAGATATTCATGAGAAACTGAAATTCTGAAAATTCGAGCTCTGTACCTCTTTTCGTTTTCACGCTACTGCAATTTTAAATTTGAGGGGGGGTCACCTCAAAAACATGTACTGGTGTGAAATTCAATATTCAGAGGGCCATAAGTAAAAAACTACACCCCTCAGATCCTTCAAACTTGGCATTCTGGATAACCTTTTGCTGCAGATTGCAAATATGTGAACAGAAAAAATGCACCTTATCCCAATTTAAAATAGCAGGGGGTCAAAAATGGCTCAAAAACCACTCAGACCATACTTTGGGGGCCCATAAGTCAAAAAGTAAAAGCAATATAACTTCCAAATTTGGGCTGGTGAAAGCTTATCTTGAATACTACCCATGTGTACAATCTTATACTTATATCAGCTTTATTGGAAGAGATATAGCTGTCGCAAAAAGCAAAAAGTCCAAATTACCCTTGACTTGACCCCCCTAAAAATCAATGTCAGATATTCTAACTTTTATTAGTAACAAAGCATAAAAATCACCATTTTTGACAAATATGGCGTGTTATGCTTAGCCACTTACAGAAATTTTTACTACAGTTTCAAATACAGTGCAAAAATGGACTTTGATGAAAAATAGGGGCCACAATCTGTTTACATTTTGAAGAAAACACTGGTAGTGGCTTTAAATGACTGTAATTGATGTAAACTAGCTAATGAGATGAATTGAAAAGCAGCTTATAAGTTCCATATCTGTCAGAAGCATTTTCTAAAGTGGTACAGTCATTGTGAGATAGAGGAGTCTTAAAAACATACAAATTGAAACGTAAAATAGATAAAGCCAGACAGGAGAGTTAAACCTAAGAGATTAAACAGACACTAGACCTGAACCAACCGTCCGCAAGCAGTCAGAAACGTTACAAACAGTTAATTACAGTTAAAGGTGCAACAAGAGATTTCACATTTCGAGGGTTGACAAACAGAAGGAGGTAACTCAGCACTGAAAGAAATATTAAAGAATTTCTTTAATTCTACTGTAATACTATTTTTGAGAAATGTGATGTTTAATATTTTCTACTACGCAAATCTATTCATTACTCAAAATGTAAACATCTCATAAAGCTTGTATATGGTACTGCAAGCAAACATTATATAAACTTTAGTAAACAAAGAACAATTTTTAATTATGAACAGCAGAATTAAAGAAATTCTTTAATATTTCTTTCAGTGCTGAGTTACGTCCTTCTGTTTGTCAACCCTCGAATTATCAGGTGTCCCTAAAAAATGAAAGTTCTGATTTTTGCCCCGGTGTAAAGCTTTAAAAAATATCCCCATCTGAAAGTATTAAGCTGAGAAATGTTTCTTTGGTACAAAAAATGTGAAATTTCAAATTTCATATAGGAGCAAATACAAAATTCAGCCTATGTTTTTTATATTGAAATATAAGCAAATCAAAATCACCTTTTTTCTCTCTTTTAAGACATTTCTGTAGCTAAATACAAGGTAAGAAATCTATTGAGTGTCTAATCTATATGAAATTACTATTATGACACAATATTTGGGTGCCTCAAAATCTCTCGTTGCACCTTTAAATACAGAACAATATAAAACATTTAAATCTGATAGAAACGTTCAAAATAGTGAAAAGAGGGCCAGCCCCTAAAAGAATTATTGCACATGCTACTCTAAATGTAAACGATTGAAAATTTCACTCCCCAAAAGAGTGAAACTCTTGTAAACCACTCTAAAATGAGTAGTTTGTACTTGAAAAACGCAAATTTTCACTCAAAAAGAGTAAAATTCACTCCAAAAAGAGTTGATTTCCACACGTTTGAGGAGTTAAACGAAGGACAACACCTTTTGAGGAGTTAAACGAAGGACAACATGAAAACGAGTGGAAATCCACTCTTTGTAGAGTGATATTCACGTTTTTTGAGTGGAAATTCGCTATTTATAAGTACAAACCACTCATTTTGGAGTGGTTTACAAGAGTTTCACTCTTTCGGGGAGTGAAATTTTCACTCGTTTACATTTAAAGAGTAGAAATGACCTTAAAAGAAATTTAAAAGGACCAGTCACTGTCAAATTTCGACTGAAATAAATGAGTTGGAGCAAATAACTGAGTTTTTTTCCAGATTTAATGAATTTGTCAACACCGAATAGCTTATTGGCATAACCCTGTTCTTGCAAATCGGTTACATTTTTAAAAGTGTCCATAATTATGCAAAGAACAGATTTATGACGCCAAATATATCTATCTTGGTCATGCATAGTTTTACGATTATTGAGGATATGTTGGATAGTCTCTTTATTTCCACAAAAGGCACAATTGGTGTTGAATTTTTTACCCAAGCAACTCAAGTTATTTGGTGGGAAGTGTATCAAGAAAGGCATTTAACAAGAATTTCGTCATGCCTTTAGGCAAATCATAAACAAAAGATTTCCAAAATGGAATCAAAACTCGAGACAGAATTACCAATTTACCAAGTTTCAATCAAAATCCATATTTCTGTATCAAAGTATATGTATAAAAGAGCTGGTTTATTCGCAAGAGTCCCGGTATATCGACTAAGAAGCTAGATTTATAACGTTAAAAACCAGTGCTTTTTTGATCGATAAAGCCATGTTTTTCATTTGAAAAACTTGCACTGTCTGTCGAAAAACGTCTTTGTCAATATACCATATAGCTACAGAGATAGTAGGTTTTTAAATTTTATCGATTAACCACGTCTTTAATTACAGAAATTTGATTCTGTATCCCAAAAACCTGGATTTTCACTAAAAAGTTTCCTTCAGGAATCCAGGTTTCTCGACCTAATTGTTTTATTTATTTGTTTTTGTTTTTTTATTTGTTTTTGTTTGCACTGGGTTCTCGGCGATATGGCAAGTTTCTTAACGAAAAGTTCGGATTTTCTCATGACTGAGCGCAGGTTAAAGGCAAAATGAGACATCATCAAAATTCACAAAGTGATAACTTTACTTCGGTTGATTGACAAACAGCTTACTTAAAACACACACACACGTCAAATGATCTCTTGACATGGGTAACACATGGTATTAATGAGTCTGGTCAGACGCTGCTTAGGGATAGCAGCCCATTCCTCCTTTTAAAACCGTGCCGTGATAAGTCCCCCAGTGTGTTCTTTGTATTTACATGGTATATAAAGAACGCTTAAAGCCTAGTTTTCATCAAAGTCCATTTTTACACTGTTGTAAAATTGTACAAAGTGAGCTAAAGTTTTCAAATATAGAGCGCAATTTTGTTTACATTTTGAAGACAATCTCTGATAATGGTTTTAAGTTTGGATGAGAATTTATCTTGTGCTAAGATTTACAGTGAAAAATAATAAGTATTTTTTGCCAATAAGCTCATCCGCCACCATTTTGTGTGTTATGCCGCCATCACTCGACAATCACAAGTTAATATACAACGTTGTAACGCAACCAAGAGCCAGTATGAAAGCGCGGGATACTCGACGAAATTAAGGTTAAGAATAAGGTTTATTTCACAATTGTTGTGTGTTTGCAATAGTAATAATGACAAGACCTGCCTTTTTCGGTTTCCGCCATCTGCCACATCATTATTTCAAGCCTAGTTTTCATCAAAGTCATTTTTTTCACTGTTGTAAAATTGTACAAAGTGAGCTAAAGTTTTCAATTTATTTTTTAAGATTGTATACATGGGACTTTTACTACAATTTCCCTTTGAACAATACCAAAAATTCAACGTAAAATTGAGAGCGCAATTTTGTTTACATTTTGAAGACAATATCTGATAATGGTTAAGTTTGGATGAGAATTTATCTTGTGCTGGAATTTACAGTGAAATAATAAGTATGTTTTGCCAATAAGCTCATCCGCCACCACTTTGTGTGTTATGCCGCCATCACTCAACAATCACAAGTTAATATTAGGGTTGGGCATAAATGGATATTTTTTTCTAATTTCTTTCAAAACGAGTGGATTCTTAGGCCATTTTGGTTGCTAAAAACAAATCAGGAAAGCTTTTTGGCCTAAGATGAATTTTTAGGTCGGTAGAATGACTTTTAAATTTTGTACATGAAATCAATAGGATATTTTCCTATTTCAGAAAAACCCAAAAAAAACCCGACTATCTTAGTCATTGATTTTGCTAGAAATTCCTCAAAAGGTGCATTATAATAACAGCTAAACACTTTTTCAAGAAAAATTAAACAAAGTCATTCTCAATGGCAGAAAAACTATTTTTTACAAAATTCGTTTCAGTTAAGGCAAGGCAATACACAGAATAACCAAAACATGACCCAGATCTTATGGGTTACTGGATGTTGAAAGACAGTGTATTGTTGTAAGGTCAAGCCTTTATAACATGTCAATACCTGCCAATTGTACTGGAGCAGTGGCGTAACCAGCGGGGGGGCAGGGGGGGCGAGAGCCCCCCCAAACAAAACCCTTGCCCCCCCTTCCGCCCCCCCAAATGAACTGACCTTTTGTACAGTGTCTATGGAGAAGGACCCAAATTTTTTTTTTTTTTTTTTTTACATTTTGAAGACAATATCTGATAATGGTTAAGTTTGGATGAGAATTTATCTTGTGCTGGAATTTACAGTGAAATAATAAGTATGTTTTGCCAATAAGCTCATCCGCCATCACTTTGTGTGTTATGCCGCCATCACTCAACAATCACAAGTTAATATACGACGTTGTAACGAAAACGAGAGCCAGTATTGTGAGTTTACAATAATATAACAAACCTGCCTTTTTCAGTTTCCGCCATCTGCCATATCATATTTTTCAGCTTTTTATATCTCCTGGCTTGGAAAGCAGAGGGGGATATTGCGAGGGTGCGAATGTCCGTATTAGTCCAGTCAAAATAGGATTTGACCCAAAACAAATTGCAACAGAAACCGCTTTGTGTTCATTTAACTTGGAATAGCTAACAAAACAACATATCAAAAGTTTACCAAAATCGGAGTAGTGGAACAGCGCCTAATTTGCATAAATTCAAAATGGCCGCCATTTAAAACAATTTGCTTATATCTTGGGATCTAAGATTGGTAGAAACTTCAGGTTGGTACCTATACCTATGTTTTGGGGGTCAAGGAATTCAGGTATAACATTATTTATATCATTGGGTCATTTCTTCTTGCCTAATTTGCATAAATTCAAAATGGCGGCCATTTTGAAACCATTTTGTATATATCTCGGGATCTGAAACTGACCAAAGCTTCATTCTGGTGTCTATACCCATATTATTGGAGTCAAAGAATTCAATTTTAACGGCATTTGTACTGTTGTGTCATTTCCTCATGTCTGATT
>JAMKCH010035009.1:0-14318 GCA_023653785.1 Ophioderma brevispina
ACCAATTATCAGCTAACAAAAATGGAATGATGGATATGATATTTTTGTTCACATATTATGGCTATTTTCATTACCAAAATTTGGACAAAAACTAGGATAAAATTAATGACATTGGGTATCTGTTGACTTTGTTCAACCATATTTTACATTAGACTTCCGTTTCATGTTGTGGACCCCTT
This sequence comes from Ophioderma brevispina, assembly GCA_023653785.1. Lineage (NCBI taxonomy): Eukaryota > Metazoa > Echinodermata > Ophiuroidea > Amphilepidida > Ophiodermatidae > Ophioderma > Ophioderma brevispina. Next base: position 180 of record JAMKCH010035009.1, read on the forward strand.
GGAGCCACCTCTCTAGTTTTCAAACAACTACAGCGGTATTAAAATTCGTGTGATTTAGGCGATTTTGCGTATTGTAGACAAAAAAGGCGGAATGTAAAATATTACGTATAAAAACGGCGGAGGCTGGGACTTATTAACCCTATTTACTCGCCACGTTTGGGCCATTTTGCTCAGCACATCACATTTTGTAAAACGCTATCGAAGCGAAGCGTTGTATCAAAACTTTCTGCTCAGTCCGGTTGTTTCCTTGATTTATATGCTTACATATCAATTAGGGTACCAATTTCTGCAAGTAAAAACAAAATGGGGTGGATATGATATTTTGTTCAAATCTTCTGGCTCTTTTATTACCAAAATTTGGGACAAATCAGGATAAAAATGAATGACATTTGGGTATTGTGACTTTTTCTTTTTTTCCCAGATTTTAAAACAAATCAACATGGGTATAGGGTATCAGAACATGTCCCTGAAGTTTAATTAAAAAGAACACTTCAAAAACCATCCAAATTTACCCAAATCAGTTACAGATTTTATCTAACAAAGTACAGCCCTGTTTTGTGTTCAGCAAACAATATTGCACGAAACTTTTCAGGGGCTGCGTAGAATTTCGTATAGAATAGGATTAAGGACCATTTTTTAAATATTTAAGGAGTGGTCAACAAATAATGAAGTTCTCTATATGTACACCTGTTAGAAACACATTAGAAACATGAGAACCTAAGTCATGTCAGTTGTTTTTGTTATTGATTTTTTCTTTTATAACTATTCGATTTCAAAGAACATGCAAAATATTGAACACACACACACTACAATATTAAAATGGAAATCATCTTTCACTTGTCTGAACACCAAACGAAAATGAACAAATAAATCGTTATACATTAAAATAGTGTTCACAGGATACTGGACACCTTAACAGAAATTGAGTACAGACAGTACTATTTAAAAAAATAGCCTCCTTAATGACTCGAACCCGCAATAGGGTTGATCTTGAATTCACCTCCCTATACCACTGCCACTATCAAGGACGCACACTATGTATACTTGTAAGGTGATGTTTACGTTCGGTATTAAAGCCAAGTAATCTGAATGTTTTCTGGTTGGATTACAGTTTAATTTATCAACTGGGTAGAAATGCCATTTGCATACCACTTTAAAAAGAAATCTTACTGCGAAACAAGTGCAGGATTGGGGGAAAGGAAGTTCATGCATGTTTTTTTAAATCACCGAACACGGGAATTTGAGGCAAGTTATATTTTGGAAAATTAAGATTAAAATGTAAATTAAAATTAATTGTCAACCGTTTTTGTCAGTACTTGGTTCCAAACGAATACCATCAAATGTGCAGTCTAAATAATTCTCCCCCTACCGGATACACGTGTCGTTCACACACTTCTTGATATATGCTTGACGGACGGACGCCGTGCGTGGGTATGAGGTGATCTAGCGTATCCATCGGGCGTCGGAGCATTTTATTTGGGACGTACCGCTGTGGTGGGGCGGCTACCTATTTCCATTCCGGGGGACGAAAATTATTATTAATTATTTAGGTAACTTTTTATCACATATGTTAAAGTAATAATGACATTTTGAACTTCTTTCAAATCCGGTTCACGGGACTGGAACTTCCGTTTGTGTAGAAAAGTAGTCCTACACCATAAGATTTAAAAATGTTAATGTTCTTAATGTTTTTTAACATTAAGACATTAACATTTTAGGGGGTGTAGGGGGTTGTTACCCCTGCCGCGCGAAGCGCGGAACCTTGCCAATATTAATTTTCCAAGCACGTTTTCACGTGAAAATTGAGGACAAATTTGAATTATAAAGGATCACTTTATAATGAATATAGTTATATAAGATCAACGGTCTAAAGTAAAATTGAGTGTTAATTGTTAGGTTTTATTTGATCGAACCATAAGTCAATTGCCCTTGTAGGTTTCAGATATGAGTGACAGGGGTTTGCATGTGGAAGGCAAGAAGACAATTGAAATTAGCAAAGGTTCAACTTTATAATGAATAGTCGTTTATGATCAACGGTCTTAAAAAGTAAATTGAGTTAATGGGGGGAGGGGTAAGGTTTTTATTTGAACAAACTCACTAATTCAATTGGATCTTGGAGAGTCTATATATGAAGGGACAGGGGTGGATGTGGGAGGGGTTCCACTTAGGGCGAGCGCAGAATCCTGATGAAAGGCATTTTCCATGATTTCACATTTTCTTGTGATGAGTTTTGATGGGCACTATTTGAAATCACAATTAAGATCAAAGGCCTTCAAAAGTAAAATAGTTTAATTGGTAAGTCAATCGAGCATGGAGAATTCATATATAAAGCAGCACGGGGTGGGTGCGGGAGGGTTCCTCTCCCGCGCGAAGCGCGGATCCCTATAAATGTGTGCTTCCAAACCACATTTTCTCATACAAAATTGATAGAACTTTGTGAATTTTTAAGTGGTTCACTATAATAATGCTTATAGCAAAATAATTGAATGAGTTTAAAAATAGTAAGACATAATTGATGGTTACGTTGTTTTGACTCCATTATGTAAAGGGTCCATTGCGAATTCATTTATGAAGTTGCGCGGAGGTGGGTGTGGGAAGAGGGGTCCTCTCCCGCGCGAAGCACCGTCATCCTTGCAATGTTCATTTTCAAACCATCTTCTCAGGTTTGATTTAAAGGAATGTGGTCCGATTAAGTATCTAATGTTTTCATCTTGATAGAATAGCCTTCACCCCAAAACCCCATCTGTAAAGTTCGCGCCAATATTTCAATCAGTTTTGATGTGAGAGCTAAAAACGCGATTTCATAAACCCCATAGAGTACTGTGGTAAATGAATATTGGTCGACAAATGGGCACATTTTTGCTCATACCGTCCTAAATCAAACATCATTTTGCCCTAAGATTTACAGGGTAAATGAGAAAATGTGCGTTCTTCTGATATACAAATTTCGACCACTCCGGTAAAATTTTGGGGTCCCCTGGGGACGAGGCTATTAGCGATCGGGCCATGGACCTTTAAACAAACCATTTACAAAGTCAATTGCTTGTGCGGAGGTGAACCCCTAGAAATGATTTTTTGCTAAACTGCAAATTTGATATAACAATTTTAAAATTAGCAAATGGTACTTCCTCATTGACGACCGGTATAGGGGTTCTTTCGCTTTTAGAGATCTGCAAAAAAGCAGCAACTCAGCCTTTTATTTCAGAGAATAACGAATGCGATGGTATCATTTCCGGGGGGGGGGCACTCCCATTTTTGGAGGTGACGCGTATGTAATGCTGTTAAGACCCCCCAATTTCATCATCGTTGTCACCCAGCGACCATTACTTTTTGCAATGTCACCCACGATCGCCCAATCAAACACCCCTATTTTTTGGGAGTATTTTGAAAATGTTCACCCAGAGCCCCTGTTTTTCTAGGAAATTTTGCTAAATTTTTCACCAAAGACCCATTTTTTTGAACATTTATCATAATTCTGTAATGTGTTCTAACGGGAGCCTTAATTCATACTTTGCGCAGCCTGACTTTGCTGGACAACCAGAAAAGGCGCCATTGTTTTTAGAGACCTTCTTACCAAATTGCTTGTTGTGAGCGACGCGACCGTCCATTCATTACTTTATTGGATAACCAGTTTAAGGGCTACCATTGCATGTTAGACTTTTGCATTTTTTCAACATGTTCAAGGGACGGCAGCAGTTCTTGACCGCCATAGACCCATTAGTTCATTACATTATTGCATAGCCAGAATAGGTGCGCCAACGGTTATTAGACTTCTGCAAAATTCTTAAGGCGACATTAATTCATTACTTTATTGGATAACCAGAATATGGGCGCCGCTGCATGCTTGTTAGACCTCTACAAATTTGCTACTAAAGGGCGGCGCATCAGTTTAATAATTCATTGGATAACCACAAGAGAACTTAGGGTCATCATCGACGTATGCAAATTTGCTTCTAGTGCGCGGCATCAGTTCATCACTTCATAGTTGGATCACCTGTGCAATTTTGTTTCCATATGGCGGCATAGTGTAACATAAAGTGTAGCCTTCAGCAGGGCGCTGTTGCTTTTTGCGTTCTTATCAATTGCTCTTTTGCTCGGTTCCAAGTGGCTGCATCAATTCAATTTATTCCTTGTATTGGATGACTAGTATTGAAGTATAGGGGTGCCATTGCAGTACTTCTTCTGTAATGTTTCTTTCAAGGAGCGGCATCAGTATTGACAGGGTATTATTACCTATAGACGTCAGCATTTTTGTTTTCAAGGGCGGCGTCAGTTTAATTCCTTCACCATGTTCACTGAACGACCCAGTATGTGGGGGCGTCACTAGAATATTTGTGTGTTGAACGTCAACTTCGGTCATGTCTTTGCATTTAAAAGGAGCTACCTTTCACTAGAAATTTGCTTCTAGTGGGCAGTGGCGTAGCCAGGATTTTGTTGACGAGGGGGCACGCCACTGCTAGTGGGCGGCATCAGTTCATCACTTGCTCTTTCTTCAATTGCTCTTTTGCGCTTCAAAGGGGCGTTTTTTTTTTTTTTTTTTTTATTTATTCCTTGACATTGGATGACTAGTATTGAAGTATAGGGGTGCCATTGCAGTACTTCTTCTGTAATGTTTCTTTGAAGGGGCGGCATCAGGTATTGGACAGGGTATTATTGCCTATTAGACGTCAGTCATTTTTTGTTTTTCAAGGCGCGTCATTTTATTCTTCAACATTTCATGGACGCCAGTAAGTGGGGGGCGTCATAGAATATTTGTGTGTTGAACGCGTCGACTTCTCATGTCCGTGCCAATTTAGAGGAGCCACCTTTCACTATACTTCTGTAAGGTTGCTCTAAGAAGTGGGATCAGTTTTTATAAATAAACTTTTTATGGTTAGGGGCGCCCATTTTCTAAGAGTTCTTCAAGGCCCGTGTTTTAGTCCAGAGGGTGTCATGCAGAGATATTGTAAATTTCGTAATGGTTTTTCTGGAATCGAAGGGGGGGGGGGCGCCAGGGCGGGCAAAATTATTGGTACGTACCTGTACGTTCTGTCCGCCCCGGTTCCGACCGCCAATGCGTATATCATAACGCTTCACACAAACGATTTACACCATAGAGATACACGTTGTAGAACGCTTTTCACCCAAAATGAAATTATTTAGAGTACGCGGAATTTCAATTCCTTTTTTCGGGTTGGTGGTAAACCGGGCCAAATTTTCCGTAAACGTTAACTATGTTCTGAAATCGACATCAGTGATAGAAACTGTGTAAAATATCTCCCTCGGAGTGAAAGGTTTTTTTGAAATGAGAGAAAACACCAGATAAAGGCATTTTTCATACTGTAAACCGTGTGATGTAAACTCGCTAAACCCGCCTCCAATGAATATGGTAACGGCTTTTATCTATTTGATTCAAAAGTGAATACGACATTCCAAGGTGGCACAGTCCAATAGCTCAGCAACTACAATGCAAAAATTCCATGTTCGAATCCGCCATGTGTTATTTTTTTCTGGACCTCTGGTGCATCTGAATTATCTCTCTCTCGTCCATGATTTTTAATAGTCATTAACTTTTTTTAGGTACGGTTTTCTCAATGTAGATAGATACATTATATGCAGGATAATTGGCCTGTCAAACGTGATTCATAGCTGTTATTGCTATTACTCAAGCATTGTCAGTACGATAGATAACGTGTACTGAGCAACTCAAGAAAAATATATAACTTAATCACCTTTTTCTATACCTGGCGAACTCAGTATTTGCTTATAATGTTTTCCAATCAAGCCTTTGTATACCCACCCTCCCACCCCACCATCAATGTTGTTATTCTCCAAGAAACCAGATTGTGCAGGATTTCAACATTGAATGGGGGCGGGGGGGGGTTGGTCCTAAAGCGTTCGAACATTTGGCACTGCAGATAATTTGTAAAATATTTATACGTATGTAAATAAGGCCAACTAATACATGGATGGGGGGGGTGTAATTGCAGAATTGTCTTTTTAATCACTAATTCTAGAATTTAATATAAGAATAAAATGCCCGTTGATCATTAAGGACCATTTCAAATATTTAAGGTGTCCCACAATAATAAAGTTCTCTATATGTGCACCTTTTAGCAACGCATTCATTATGATTCCTTTTCATCGTTTTGGATCCCTTTGGATCCCAACATCTCTAGTTTTTCAACACTCTACAGCTGTATTAAAATTTCAATGATTTTAGGCGATTTTTAGTATTGGTAGACAAAAAATAGTCGAATTTTAAAATCTTTTTACATGCATAAAACGCGAGTCCCTGGGACTGAATTAAAACATATTTAATGTTTAATAGGAAGAGCACAACTTGAAATCCATTTTCCTGTAGGGGAACTAAATTGTCCGAACGAATTTACCTTTTTTATGATAGGTTTTTATGCAAAAAACTGCCATTTTTCAGTGAAAAGCACTACATCCAACGCATTATAACCGGTTTTGTACGTAGAAACGCGACTCACCTGACTGAATTGGCAAAAGTAGAAACGTTTAATAGAAAGACATACTTTGAAAATACTTTTTATCTCTAGGGAACTAAATTGGTTGGTACGATATTTAATTTTTTATCAAAGATTTTATGCAAAACCGGCTATTTTCAATGGGACAGAACGCCAAAAATCGGTCCCTTGCGTTAGTTTCCCAAGGAATCCTAATGAAGGGACGGTGTTGGGACCCTTGCTGTTCCTCACTACTCAACGGATCTTCCCATCTAATTGTCTTTCAAATGTCAGATTATTCGCTGATGATTGTATATTATACCGAGAAATAACAAACCTAGATGATGCCTAAAGCCTTACAGACCGATATTGACAACCTCTGCACCTGGGAAAAAACATGGAAATGGGTTTTAACCACTCGAAATGCTTTCACCATGAGGGTCCCCACCAAAAGAGATTTTATTCGTAAATCAGTTTCAATGGTCAACCATAGCCTCGAGGACGTAGGAAATCACCCCTTTCTCGGAGTTGAACTGACATCCGATATGCAATGAATAACATATAAAACCAGATTACCAACAAAGCAAATATAACTCTGGGCCTCATTAGGAGAAGTCTCTCCAGTTGTAGCAGAGTCTACTAAACCTACTGCTTACTTTGCCTTGTCCGTCCGTGTTAGCATATGTCAACACCATCTGGAACCAACCACAAATTGTAAAGATCGGGAAAAAGTCCAAAGAAGAGCTGCCAGATGTGTCTTCAATCACCACAGCCGTACGTCCGTGTTTTCAAAGATGTTGGAAGATCTAAGTGGGACAGCATGAATCCAGACGTAACAAAGCCCGGCTACATACCATCTACAATGAAACCAGTTTTATCACCAATCAATATTATTTCCCATCTCTTAAAAGAAACCACTTCGTCTGTACCCAGACCTATGACAAGACGCACCACGGGACCTTCATTTATGAACATATTCTAAAATTCACAATTGCTACCAAGACCCATTATATCCTAGACAAACTGCCTGAATGGAATTTACTTACACTGCCTAATCCACAGTGCCTAATCACATTCGCTGCGCACAATCTCTACAACGTTTCAAAATTACTGACTCTTAATACATAGAAAGCCGTGCCGGTGCACATGTTAAAATTTAATTGCTTGACGCTCCCATGCAATCGCTAACTGCACGGGATAGCCAATCCGGCCGTTTGTGGCAGCTAAGCATCGAACAGATCAGAGATTTTTAACTTTTAAAAATGTATTACATCAACTGTAAAATATACAGTAATTTGAATGCAAATCTGTAAAAGCTGTATTTTTACGGGGTTTTGTTGGCAGAATTGCCTGCCAAAAGATTTTCCTGTAAAATTTTACAGTATTTTTCCCTGTAAAATTTAGTAGCCTACTTGAAGATGCTCGGTGTAATTAAATATGTTGTTACTTACTACTCATTTAAATTCGAATAAAGGCTTATTTTTAATTTTGTCGTATTAAGGCCTGAATATGGGAATAAAAATTTACAGGGAGAATGCTGCAATGGACAAAGAGCTGAGGACGTGACACAGGTAACAGTAGCCAATAATCAAATAGTTTGGAGGCGGCAGAATGTCATTATGGAATACAGACCAAGAGAACAAAGATTTGGGGACTGGAGAAGTCATAACAGGGTAATCTGAAATTTTATAAGATCCAATCAATCATGACTCTCGTAGATTTAACGTTGAAAACAACCTACACGTTTGTCATTAACCTATGAAAGTTCAGGACTTTTGACTGGAAATATATATTCATATAAATATTTCCCATGCCGTTAGCATGCAAGAAATATTGTTAGTAATGATTATATAACTAATCCAGACCAAGAACAGAGATTTGTGACTGGTAGAATCATTTCATGAAATTTTTTAAAATGTCCAATATGATAACTAGTTGTAGATTTAACATTGAAAACAATTACACATCTGCCAGTTTAAACTTATGAAAATGTGCTTTAGATTATACTATAACAACATGTTATGAATCTTTATGAATGTATTTCCATGCTTGTTAGCATGAGTTAAAATTGGTTACTCTGATTAATATAAATTTTATCAAATTATACGTATTCGAAGACTGCATAATGTGGCAATATTGTTTCTGGCACAGCTATTAATTGTTATATTTTGTAGACCATTAAGGTGCATGCTCCGATCGTCTTTAGGATCCCCTGCTGGTTTTCCAGGAGGTGGTACGAATTTTGATATCCAAGTTATTTGTTCTCATTGTCCAGGAGTTTGAGCTTCGGATCTATTTCATTCTCAATAAACTAGACAAACATCCTACCGTTTTGATGGTTTGACGGGTGTTGGCACGGTTTTGAATGGTGCTTTGCAGTGTGTATTGTCGCTTCTGCCGTGAGAACCGCCAAGTTTGTTTTCCACGGTGCTTGATAGGGAGTGTGTGGGAGTGCCGGCTCCATGTCGGTTGGGAGCACATAGATATAAATCGGAACAAGCGCCTTTAAGTCAAGTTGACCTCCCCTAACACCTCGGGTGACAATTTGATATTTGGGGGTTCCTGGAGTACACTTATTGTATCGATAACATTACATTTACATGGCTCTGGAGGCACTTTTTGTATTGACAAGGCTATCACGTACCGTCACTTTTCTTATTGTCGGGTACCCATGCTCGTTCGTAGGAATTGAAACACCCCCCTTTTCGCATATCTTGGTTTAAAAAATACCCCTTTTTGTCAAAAATCGCGAATTTTGTAGGGCTAAAATATACCCCCTTTATTCGCGAAATCCATGAATGATTTTTAATTTATCACCCTTTTCAAACAAATCCAACTATTGAAATACAGTCACAATAATACGAATTGTCTGATACACCAAAGGTGGCCTGTGAACCATGCGTATAATGGCAAGAGGATCACTAAGAATACATATAGACCGTATTGTCAGTGAATGTTGAAAATTGATACTTTGTTGTTCAATCCATGGCGAAAATCACGGAAAATATAAAAAAGGTCTCAACGGTTTTTCTGGGCCACCCACTGTACTACCCCTTTTCAAAATTTCGAGAACTTTGAAAATGCAAAAGTACCCTTTTTTTCTGATATCGCGAAAAATAAAATTCGCGAATTGATTGTAGGAAAACGCCTTTTTTTCGCGATCCTACGAAGATCATGGGTACCCGACATTAAGATGAGTGACGTACGGGAGGCTATGGAACTCATAAGTTTAAAGCCATAGATCAATTAATTTTTTTTTTCCGCAAAATCCAAAATGCCCATTTGTCCCCTCTAATTGCTAGTGTTAGGTCTATCGACACCTTGTATCACTGTTCATTTGAAAAACAGACACGTAAGCATTTTCAAGGGTCCCGATAGCGGTCTTATAGAGGTTCTTTGCTTCAACCATTTCCAACACAACAGTGCAAAAAATGCACTTAATGGAAAATCAAGGGGCAGTGTTTTGTTTTACATGTTGGAAAAAAATCGCAATAGTGCCTTTTACTGTGAAGTTGATGATTCTAGAACCTTATGTTTTGTTTATGATCTTTCGCGTTGATTTTTTACAATTTTAAAATTGGCTGGGGTCGGCGTAGGTGTGTAACTGTTGGTGTGTGTGTGTGTGGTTGAGTTTGCTTTTTCTCTTTTTTGATCAACCTTTTTTTTCTTGTTGTAAAATGTAGCCGTTACTATATGAATATATTTTGATTGAATTTGGTATTTAATATTGATAGAATTGTGTTCTTGTATAATGATACCGATGTATTCCAATAATCGTGAAGCTAACAATACAACTGCAGAAGTAAATATGCTCATACTAATAGAATTAATGAAGAAAGTGACAATGTTTTCAAATAGAAAACGAGTCTAATTCGAATGTACATGATATTTATAATTTCCAAAAATATGAGGATATGTTTTTTGACCCGCTGAGATATGAAAATCATAATAGTGATGGCGAAACAATAAGTCTGAGATAATCAAGGCAAATATTTAACGCCTGGCCAGGTAGAAGAACAAAACCTGTTGAAATGACAATTTTCTATACGCATATGAATCTCCGAAGTTTGCAAAAAAAAATTTTGATAAACTAAAAAAGGAAAAAAAATGCCTTAAAGAAATATCTCAATATTTTTATATACATTGGCCGGTCAGGCCACACTTAAAGGATAAGCCTATCAGTATTACGATCTACCTGGATATAACTTTGGATATACAAACAGAGAATATCGTGAGAAAGGTGGTTTGGGTCTATGTACCCCAAACAATTGACTAAAAATCAAGGAAAGACTAAACAATCTACCATAACTACGATCTTGTTTTATTGAAATTAACCGAACAAATTCAGAAAATATAATAGTAGGTGTTATCTACAGTCTCACACACCAATGGTCTTTTTAGAGAAGATTTAGTCACAATTGTGGGCAAACAGTAAAATGATGAGGCAATTGTTTAATATTATGGGGGACTTCAATATTGACTTATTGAAAAGAGGAGATTCGTAGACCAACTCATGATTACCTAAATTTAATTTTAGCGCATTCACTCTTGCCAACTATCACAAACCAACTAAATCACATGCTCCAGTGCAACCTTGATTGACAATATTTTAACTAATAATTATGATTTTCTTCAGCGATATTAATACAGACACAACCCACCCCCCCCCCCCCGCCCCCCGCCCCCCCCCACCCCTATAAAAAAACACCGAAGTCCCCCGATTGCCGCATCCGATCCAACAACCATTTACCAAATATTTTATCTTCTGGGTAATCCATGTAAAAGAAAAAATAATGCATGATGTCCTCTTTTCAAAGGAAAATACACTGCAGCAATGTGAATCACTTGAAAGAAAAACTCAAGTATACAAACTGGGACAACATTCTACTAGGTGACGATGTAAATGATGACTATCAAGGTTATTATTACATTTAACGAATTGGTTGACGATGTACTCCCTTTATCAAAAGTGTTACCCAAAAGACCACAGAAGAACCTTAAGTCATCTCTCAATGTCATCTGTGAAAGAAGCCAGAAGTAGACTTCACATGCAGGCGAACAGGGTGATGACACTACAGAACCCCGTCAGATACTCAAAAAGCGTAACTTTCAGAAGAAGAAAATCTGCTAAACGAGAAGATCTTCAGGTCAAGCCGGCATCCCACTCTAACCAACTTCGAAGCCTGGCGAGTCATCAATGGAAATTACTGGAAGGAAGAAGAACCACAGCAAATGCTATCTGGGTACCCCAATGAGAGAATATCAGCCTGGCTTCACATTTCCAGAATCTTCTTGGGAACACCAACTGTCCCAGACACTGACTTTGACATCATCCTTTAGTTGAAAGCCCCCTCCCAATTGAAGTAAATGATTCACCTATATGAAGTTGAGTCCGCTCTACATCAACCAAACCAGGTGGGCCATTGGACTTGACAACATTCCTCTAGAGCTTTTGAAGTCCAAGCAGTTTCATAGCCCAGCTTACTCGAAGGCTGCAATAGAGCACTGATTCTTCATGAGATACCTAAACCGTGGTCACTGAGTGCCATCATTCCCATCCCTAAAAAAGGAGACCTCTCACCGCCGAACCTATAGATGGATTAGCCTCTCCTGCATCTGGGGCAAAGGTCTACAATCGAATGTTGAACAGAATACGTCCACACGTAACCCTCTTCTCCGTTGAATCAAAATGATTTTAGAGAAAAACGTTCCACATCTCCCATATTTCTTGCCTGGAAGGTAATTGAAGAATGAAAAATAAAAATCTCCCACTGGCAGCCGTGTTTCATTGACTTCTCCACAGCCTTTGACTCCGTACACAGAGATCGAATGTTTAACATCCTTCGAGCCTATGGTCTTCCAGATCCCATCATTTTGGTGTGCCTATTAAAGTGATTTATGACACTTCTACAGTCCCCCCCCCCATTGTCTATCACAGATGGGGAGACTGAACCATTCACTATTTCAGCGGGGTTCTCCAGGTGACACTTGGCCCCACTCATTTTCATCACAGTTCTTGATTCTGTTTGCGCCATAGCACTTGCAGATATCAGCAAGGAAACTGGGATTCTGTTGAAGCCAAGAAGGAGCAGACGACATCCAGAAATCCGACTTCACGATCTCGATTTCGCCGAGACATTGCCTCTATCATCATCTTATTAAGCAAAGTCGAACTCCTGTACAGAGTGTTGAATGCAATCAATGCAGTTTGGTCTACACTTGAATTAGTGGGAAACTAAAACGCCTTCTGGTAAATATTTCCATCGTCCAGCCTTGTTAAGAACCATCAAAGGAGTTGACCGAAATGTACCTGAATTCAAATCCCTGGTTTCATATATCCAGATTCCTTTCATGACTTCAAACGTGGAAGCAACAGCCTGGTCCGCCTGCAATAAACTCCACAAGATCTGGAAATCCGCGCTGGATCGAAGGACTAAAATCATATTCTTTTCAAAGCCTGCGTGGAAAGCTTCTGTTGTATGGGCTCAAACTTGGACTATCAGCAGAAAATGGAAGATCGCATAAACGGTGCTACACTCAACTTTTACGAAGATTGCTCGACATCATTTGGAAGGATCATAGTCCAAACACCAAAGTATACGGTGATATCCCTCCAATATCTTCAACATCAGGCAACGCCCGTTTATTTTTTGCTGGTCACTGCATCCGCACCACCGACCAACCCACCTCCACTTGATTTTCTGGCTCCTCCGGTGGAAAATCAGCCTAGGCAGAAGTCCCTTCAAGTACTGACACCATCACGAGCGATCTCAATCTCGATCTTCAAGAGTCCAGTATATCATGCATGACAGGGATATCTGGTTCGAACATGTAGCCAGTGCTGCTTCAGTCCGTCCACGGACTACCGATGATGATGATGATTATGATGATGACACGTACTAAAAACAAAAAACTGTGATCCGATGTGTCCTTTGGATTACAAAAGGTTACCTCACCAATAAAACAAAAAAAAACAAACTTTACAAAATTTGATAGAGACACTCAATAATGATGACGACTTATATAATACAAAACACTCAGAAATATTACACAATCTTATACGCAAGGCCAAAACTGTGTTATTATCAAGACAATTCAAAAACATAAAAACAACATGAAAGAACTGGAAACCAATCAACAACATTCTAGGCCCACCAAGAAGATCATGTCCAAACCGCTTTAAAAAATGATGTGAAACAAATCGACCGTTTTATGATTTAATGATTTCAATAATTTTTTTGTAAATATAGGTGGTGCCAATGTTGCCAAACAACTAGAAAAAGAAAACTTGCAAAAACTATAAAGAATATTTATCAGATCCAGTACGAACTAGTATCTTTCTGACACCTATTGTTGAAAACGATCGTAACCAAAATATAAGCAACGTTATCTAACAAAAGTCCTGGACCCATGAATAACTAAACTAAACCAGTAAAAAGGTAGTAATGAAATAATGAAACCGCTCCATACTATTTTCATTGGTCAATTATGAAGTGTTCGTTCCTACCGTCTCAAATTGCTAGGGTCCGTTTCCAATCTATAAAAAGGACAATGTTCAATTATATTCTAATTACCGCCCTGTGTCTATTCTGCCTTGTTTTTCTAAAATTTAGATCGTTTTGGGTTGTAATAGATGTGTGGTCATTTATTGATAACATAGACTTATTACAAGCAACAGTTTGGCTTTAGA
>JAMKCH010035010.1:0-37516 GCA_023653785.1 Ophioderma brevispina
ACGGGAGAAGCTAATATTACTTACACAATAATATCAATGTTCTGACTGTTTCCTGATTTGACTTGAAAATATTTGTTTTCAGCCGTCCCCATGTTATTTTCACACGAGAGTGATGGAAGACGAGCTGTGTGTAAGACAGAACCATCACCCATTTTGCTAAGCAGTTGATGTCATATTTTTCTAGATCGCCACGTGGGGAATAAGTTTTATTTTTTAATCCTTTTATAAATTTTTAATATTAAAATTACAGATTCAATCAAAATATGTATGGAATCTTACAAAGAACACTATTGTAACTTCTGTTCGCATTTAAAATTATTTTCAAACGAAACCATTTTCTAAATAAATACACCGATCGACCGGTTGATACTGGAGCTAATACTAAAGTTTATACACACGTGCCGCTGATGACATTGATAGACATTGCTACAGTGAGTGAGGGTCGGCTGTTTTGCTCTAGATTTTGGTGTGATTTATCCGGCGAGACATAGCTATATTGGTCTCAGATTTTATCAAGAAATAACCACACTGGTACTCAGACTCATTTTCCCTACTTTTATTATCAATTAAATGGTTTATTTTACTCTTGTTTCCCTAGATTATTTTACTATGTTTTCCTGTTTTATCACAATTTTTTGTTGAATTTTCCTTATTTTTTTTCTCTTCTTTTCTTCTTTTGCGTCACTAAAATTTCCCGCGAGTCGTCTGCAGGATTTTTCCCGGCAATGACTTCCTTCTTGGCGGTTTTTTTTTCCCGCCGTGTTTATTTCTATAACCATAAACTCAATAATTTGGCAGCAAATAAATGTTTGCTAATTTGCAATGTACTTTCAATGAAAATTAAGTAATTGATTTCACGCCTCTGTAAAGGTCCCAGGAAGAGATTAACTACTACAAATCTTTATGGAACATTCCATGTCCAATAAACAGGGCCAGAAAGAACACCTACCATGATATCATGGTGAAACTATTGATTTTCATCATGTCATGGAATAGATACACACCAGTCACTGGAAGTTTGTTGTATTACTCTCTTAAAAATCAATAGTTCACTAATGATTTCATCACCAACCCAAATATTGAATGCTTTCTGTCCCTTCAAGTAGACTTTACCACACACTCCACATCAATTCTATTTGCATTTCCTGGGACCTTTAAAGATGCGCGTTACACTGTCCAAAGCTTGTATCATTCATGGACCATGACAGACTTTTTAGATTTTGAGTAGACTAGCACTGAACACTTGAACAAGCTTTCATTCGGGAAAAATAATATTGCACATGTCAGGAACATTACCTGTAGAAAACTTTTCATATAGAAGTCCGGATGCAAATGAGGTATTACAATTGATTCCGTCTGCGTTGTATGGCGTTGTCCTTGCAGTAGCGTCTGATGGAATGAATGCCAATAGCTCATTTCATCCATGTGACTTCTATATAAAATGTCTGCCACATTACTTGCATCATACACCAACTTTCCTTTTTGAAAGTGATGCTTATTTGGAAGTCCCAAGTATGCAAATGAGGTATTGCCATTCCGTCAAGTGCTACTGCATAAGAATGACAGAAAATCAATGAAATGTATTTGCATGCATCTGGACTTCTATAAAGAAAGCATTTATTTTTGTCATTTACCTTTGCACCTATTTTATTCCAATTAACCCTCTCTACCTGAGCCATTTTTGTAAAAAACTCCCGAATGGGGTGGGTGTTTACCCACCGATTTTGTGTGTACTGAACACCCCGATTCCTGTACTTTGGGACCAAAGATATAAGTGGATGAGCCCAGACCATCAAAAGTATCCTTATGGGTTATCACCTGGGGGGCAAGAGGCACTGACACCAGGGGTTCCTAACACTACGTACACAAAAATGTATATGGCCATTCTGTAGGGGTAGCCTTACTCGAGCAAGGGCGCGCAAAAGATTATACAGGGGTCAAAACTGAAAGGTGGTCCCATGTGTGTTGAATTGGCTACCAAATTGTTCTATGATCACAAGGAAGTAAAAAAATGTTCGTTTGTGCTATTTCAACGTCTTCAAATCATCAACCCAACGTTAATTTGAAACGACATGAAACATTATAATAAAACTTGGTCAAAGTTTGCCAAAAGCGCCCCCGCAGCGATACGTTTGGTGGTCACCTTTCGGAAAATGCACGAACTAGCATGCATCAGGGGCAAGTCCAAACTCTCCAAATCTTGCTGTCAAAATATCTAAAACAGTATAAAAACTCCTAATTTGTTAATATTGTACAAAAATGACCTCAATTACTATAGACAAAATGTACTGTTAACAATGTATTCATATTTAAAATACAAAACATAAGCGAGACTTATGTTGGCAAAAATATATGATTTACCTACTGAATCTGCCCGGCTCAAAGAACCTTTTGATTCTATTTTTTCTGAAGACAAAAAAGTAAAATAGATGTACCCTACAAAAATTTACTTGTGGGCAATAGGGTCTTCTCTTTCTCCCTCGCATCTTACACAGACAAGCGTGAGACCACTGGTATGTCTGCTTGGCGCAGGGACCAGAGGTTCAAATCTCGGTGAGACCATGAAAAAAAATTGATATTCGCTCTCTGCATGGTTTGATCTGAGATGCGAACAGATGAGCCATGCGTGTGATAAAGACTTTGCTACGTCAGCTCTGATCGCTGATTGAGTTTTTGGCCCGAAGAAATCTTCCCGGACCAGATATTTTCAACTCTCTCATAGCGGCGCTATTCATGTTACCCTGTGTGCGCTTTTTCTGTTAATATGTTGATTTAAGTATACAAAAGAGCGCTACATCCTAACCGCTCGGATTGCCGTGGCGTGGGGGGGGGGGGCTCTGTGGGGCTCACTTTGTAATCGAAAAAAATCGTGGGTTCGATCATCACTCCGACGTTAATTGTACTTCATTGATATTTTTATCTTGGAGTAGGATTGCAATGAAAACAGTGGCGGATTTAAGAGAAAATAGAATTAGCTGCCTAGAGAGAAGTTAACCATCATATCGGCCCAGAAACTCGCACATGCGCTCTGATCAGGGAAATACTTGGCTGTCAGAGGGCAATTGACCGTATGGTAAACCCAGGTCTATCTTTTTTGTCAGTGGTGTTATCCCCAAAGATATGTATCCAATGACCACATTCAGTTTTTTTCCAATTTTCTACAACCATACAGAAATTTGGCCTCTAATCAAATATCTCCAAGAAAAAACAAAACTTCTACCTAGTGATTGATTCACTTCATTTGAAAATTGTCTTGGCAGTTCAAGGTGTGTCTACAAATAGAGAAATCTTGGCCAAATGGCAAAATACAAATCCACAAAGTTTTTCCCTTGAGGAGTTTGGTTCATGCCCAAATATTTGCAGGAGGGTTTCAACCACAGATCAGACATTTGCCATTTTTATGGTTTTCATGAATGGTCCAAAATGCAGAATGGTTGTCACCAGGTAAAAAGTCTGAACTTTAAGTTAAGGACTATTCTTTTAATTACATCACAAGTTGTCTGACTTGATTTGCAAAATAATTACACAAATCTTGAAGTAATTGCCAAAAAAAATTAGTCTCACCTGGTTTGTTTCTGACCATCACCTTGGTCCATATTAAAAAAAAAAAAAATTGGTCAACTCTCAAAATCCACAAAACATTTATTTGGAAACATGACAAGTTCCATAATGAACCATTCTGTTCTACATAAATTCTAATAGTGCAGATCACATGTTTAACTGAGAGGGTTCATGATTTCCCAATTTTGTTGAAATTCTGCAACATGCTATTTGGACAAAACAACGCTTGATTTAAAGCCACTATCAGCGATTTCTTCACAATGTAAAACAAATCGCGCCCCCTATTTTCCTCAAAGTTCCATTTTTTTGCACTGTTGTATTGGGCATGTTGTAGTAAAGACCCCTGTAATGGTAAGCATAACACCCCGTATTTGTCAAAGAAATTATGTTCTTATGCTTTGTTACTAATAAAAGTCGGGATCCAACTTTTTAGGTCTAGAAAACCGTAGTAAAATGGCTCTTCAAAGACCGCCTTTAAAATGCTAAAGTGTCTTGTTTTCACAAAGTAAAGTAATATACGGCATTGGTCTGACCTAACACTAGCAATTTAGAGGACAAACAGGCCTTTTGAATTGGAAAGATAATGACTGTTAGGGCTTTAACTTAAATATATTTTGTTTTTGACAAAAATCAGTTTTGGTTAATTGCTTAAGGTTACTGTGTGCAACAAAATCGTAACATTTGCAAAAAAGAGATAAAGGGGAATTTAGGCTAAAAATTACATTTTTTGAACAGTTACTTTTGGAGACATTTTGCACCAAAAACTTTCCAATTAAAACAAGTCAATATAAATTTGATACATGAAATTTTAAATAAAATGTGATCCCTTTTATCTGTGTTATTCAAATCTTTCTCAGTTGTACCCAGTAGTTTGAATTAACCGATACCTATGCACCAGATCATGTGTTTTTCTGTTTAATAATTATGCAATAAACCTTGTATCAGACACTTGTGAGGCAGGGATATTGAAAAATAAATATTATGCTATCCTTAGAGGAAATGATTTTTGGACAATCACCAATTAAACTGGAATTCCATGGCATATTAAAGGCAATGCAACAAATATTCTACTCAGATATCCAAGCAAGGGTTCATGTCTCCCAGAAGGGAGTCAGTTGATTCCTTAATGTACAAGTAATATATTGATTGACATGGGTATTTTGAGTTGTCCACCATAGCCATTCATATGTCTGGACCCATTTACACACATCATGTAATGATGAGTCATTACAAAACGTATAGGAGTTTTCATGGGTAAAATTTGAATTGTGACCTGCGACACAGCTGTGTGGTGTTCGTTCTTCTTGTGGACACTTGCGACGTCCTTGCTAACACTTAAATTATTATTCCATGACAGCCATCATAAATGTGTGAACCTGCACCACAGCCTAGTTTTCTTGGTTGACCATGTAAGGACCCCTGTCATAATGGAGTGATGATTAGTTACGCCAGGGGGGTGCTGGAGGATTTTAACTTTTTTCGCGGAAAAAAAGTTGTCTCCCCTTCGCCGTTGCAAAAAATTCCGCATTCCCCCTATTTGATGAGATTTCTCGATTTAAAAGTTTAAGTGTTCCCTCTTCTTGATGAAAATCTTCATATACTCAATAACCCCATTTTCTCCCCTGGCATAATGTCCCTCTTAACTGTGTTCTTTTTTCACACTGACAACTTCTACAGTTCACAAGGTGTAAAAGGTAGTGCGTACAAGAGTTAATCCCTGGGCACAAGAATACAATCTGTCTGATTGGTCATTACAGGACATTACATGAATAAGCCTTGAGTAACAATCAAAATAGGGTTTCGATCTCTGTAAAACAAACACCCATTCTTAAAGTACCATATCTCTGATTTGCCATTACATGATATTACATTTAAGTAACCACTCAAAAAGTGCTTAGATGCCAATGGGCAGGTAGTGTCCGATGGTTAAAGACACTATCAGTGATTTGAAAAAATTTGAATTTGCAAGGAAGGAATAGCTTCAAAGTGAGGATTAGTCTGTAGAATCCTCATAGTTAACTTTCCCAACTGAAGGAATTGACAGAACAGAAAAGGCAGGGGGAGAACGGCTGGTTGTTTCAAGATACGATTCCCCATTCAATTACGTGTTGTAGTAAGTGTCCGACTTTCTTTAATTGGACAGTAATGACTAAAATATCCGATTCTGTTCCTTATTAGGTTGCTTCTGGTCTTATCATTTATCATTTGGGTTAGTTGTTAGGATACCTGTACTGTTACATAAATTCCGAAAAATTTTATCTTGATTTTTTGATGATTTTTATTTTTCTGATTAGCAATCACTGATTGGGTCTTTAAAGACACCAAAACCATCAGGAATCATCCTCAAAATTGTTTTGCAAGTACTTTTTACCAAAAGGCATATAAAACAACACAAAATGTACTGGTGAATTGACAGTGTAGTCACATGATCTCATTATGGGTGCAATATGCCTTGGCACCCATTCTGCCCCCCCCCCCATTTGCAAGGTTGGTTAGGCCACTGAGTTTGAGTCATCCATCTGGTGTTGGTGTCAATTGGGACTAATTTACCTCACAAACAAATCGTGAGAGATATCTGGACACATAGCATTTGAGCTCTCAAAGAGAGTGATATTTATTTATAATGGATATGATGAAGGTGATACCGAAAATATCGCCAGAGCCGGAGACTCTTGAATCAGAATCGGGCAAGTCGAAGACCAGCCTGATATTTTCTTGGTGAGGGCAATGTTTTCTTGTTAATCAACCAATAAACGCCACATCCAATACTTGTATTATTATATGCAAAAGACGCCCAAAATCAGTTTCAAAAAATGGTTCAAAAACTCAACAAAATGGCCAGTTTATTTTGCTCAAAGAGGGGATCCCCCCACAGACCAGACTGTGACCAATATTTTGCTTATTGTGCAGTGTTGAACAATTCGCACTAGTCACGCCAGAGTTATTGCACCAAGCGGGAGCTGATGATGTATAATAACCTCTGATATTGCTCAGTACTCTGATTGGCATATTCAAAAACACTTGATGATAGGCAATAAGAACAAATTTGGATATTTGTTGGTGCCATAAACTCACATGTAGATGTTTATGCATTGAACGGTACATGATCGGCTGTAACCAGCCGAGAGTTCCAAACGGGAAATTCCATATGGTGTCCTGGGTAATTAACCAATCGTAAATTTTACACTCCCGAAAACAATAGTTTCAGTGATTTGGTAACAATCTGTCTAGCGGCGGCAGCCGAGATGCTCTTCACCATGGAGCGCCAAATGTCCCTGTCCACCATTAAGTTGGGGATGCCAGATGGATCGTGCTATCCGATGGATGTTCGAGCAATCATCAACGGGGGCGACGACAACCAATTGGGCAACAAATGACGTCTGAGACTACTTGGTAAAAATTGCACACTCAATATGGTGATCACTTCTGCTTTGAAACAAAGGCGGTTCTCGAACCACAAGGTCCCGCAAGGCAGTAGGCTAAAGAACAAGAAAGAAACAAATTTTAAGATCTAGGGAGATTGTGCTGGGAATTAAGTGGTTTCTTGAAGAAGGTGGCTCGTCCATGACATGACCTTCAAAATTTTCGGCACTGAACTGTGATCACATTGCACCAAGTTTCAACTCCTACAGATGAGTAGTGATTTGACCTTGAATGACCCCAACCCACATGCCCTTCCAAAAATTTTTGGCATTGAATGTTGCCCACATTCACTAGGTTTCAGACATAAACAACCAGGTGCAAAGATTTGACCTTGAATAAAACCTTGAAAGACTACACAAAATTTCTACCACATGTACGTGATTTGACCTTGATTGACCCCCCATGACCTTGAAATGACCTTTCAAAGTTTCAACAAATGTTGACAACAACACCAAGTACTCCTCCTTACCAACATGCTAAGTGATTTGACTTAAATGACCTCACATGACCTTGAAATGACCAATTTTTTTTCACTAAATGATGACACACCACCAATTTTCACCCTCATACCACATGTCAAAGGGTTTGACCTTGGTGACCCTCGCCATGACCTTGACATGACCTTCAAAATTTTCGGCACGAAATGTTGACACAACCACCAAGTTTCAGCATCCTACCACACAGATTTTTGCATATTTTTGACCCCATTTGACCTTTGACCAATGCAACATGCCCTCTCCGAACTCAATCCGCAGCCTACCGAGAGTGGCCAAATTTTTTCTATTGTGCGAAGATGGACAACCATAATTGCTCAATCAAAAGATATAGTGTTGACAACGGTATTATATCGTTTATTTTAGCACTATTTTTGCCCATATTTGACCCTGTTTTGACCACATTTGCCTTTGACCCACGTCACGGGACCCACTTTGTATCCCACACACCGCCTAATTGAGATACAGTTCCGAATGATATCGCGTGGGCCGCACACACACACGGATGGCTACCATTTCTATAGTCCCCCTTTGGCAACACAACCCACCAGTCCAGTCGTCCCCGCCCACGTGCGGAACAGACACACACCCAAACGGGGACGGCTACCACCATTTATATAGTCCCACTTTGCCAACAAAAGTTGGCGGGGGACCAAAAAATTTTCTCGGCCGACATAAAACTATAAAAGTGCAAAAACTATAATACTGTACAGAATAAACATGTCTCGGTTAAGAACTGCTTTTCTAAATAAATTAAACCTGTTAATCACACTTTGAGAAGTCTTGTTCCAGTTGTGATTATCCAAGTGGATTAGGGGGACATTCTTCGAGCCACACATGTGACCGAAATTTAATTGCCTCATGACCAAACAACCCATCTTGCAAAGTGGAAACATTATTTTTGGTTAGGTTTTAAAATTACCAAAAATAAGGTTTCCACTTTCGCTAGATTTGTTTTGTCATGGGAGGCAAATGATAGTTCGGTCGGGTGTGACATCTCGAGAATGCCATTAGTTACCAGTAATTTGAATAGTGTAGTAATATACCCATTGTTAACCAGGTTAGAGAAACCACACAGTAACCATAATAATAACTCATGAATTAACCATATATGGATTAGCTACTCAAATCAACAATGGTACCTTATGCGGAGTAATTCACTTAGTTTTTAAAAGACAATTAAATGTGAGTAATTGAAAGTCTTGACCCGAATTTTGTGAATAAGTTACTTGAAACAAAACTCTTTTCCAGTTTTACCTAGTGTGGACAATATTACAGAAAAACAAAAAATAAACCTAAGAAAATCTAACAGATTAAATATAAAATTCCTTGGTATAAAGGATATT
The DNA here is from genome assembly GCA_023653785.1 of Ophioderma brevispina. Classification (NCBI taxonomy): domain Eukaryota; kingdom Metazoa; phylum Echinodermata; class Ophiuroidea; order Amphilepidida; family Ophiodermatidae; genus Ophioderma; species Ophioderma brevispina. The sequence goes on from JAMKCH010035010.1 coordinate 8,825, forward strand.
TAGGGACCTATACAAGCATTTCAAATGTGCTGGCCCAGCCCATCCTTTACTTAGGAGTGCCAAAAATAGAATAACAAACATAGGTCAATACGGGCTCTCCATCTACTATACATGAGCGGCTTCTTTCTACAGAATTATGCACATATTGTTTTAAAATCATATGTCTCTCTAAAAACAAAATCATAATAATATATCATAATCTTTAATGTACAACTACAGTGTTGGAACCTGATATGAAAATACCTAATAGAGATGCGAAGCCAAAGTGTGATTGATGCATGCATTATTAACAGCTTGAGCGTAATTAAAAAACCAAGTCTGTTTCGGTTTGCAATGACTTGGCGGCGCTGTGAGCGCTTAAGTTTCCTGACCCTACAAATCAGGCCATTTTACCCATTTTGTTGTTGTGATTGATTCACGACCCTAACAAAGAATATACTCATTTCCTAAGACCAGCTCATGATGTCCCCGACGAAAGAGTTCGGAACGGGGACTATAAAATGAGCAGCGTCGTGCGTCCGTCCGTCAGTGATAAACAAGTTAAACCCCAGTTGGATTACAATTATCTGGAGTTCCGTAAGGGCAACAATGATGTAACTTGGTGGAAAGAGAGCGGTTGGTGCTTTCGTTCTTCACCTGATTGATTTTGGGAAGTTGTTTTAAATATGCTAATTAAGTATCTCATTTGAATAATTTATGCAAAATTTCCTGCAAGGCTCTGTTGTACACGTTTTCTGGAGTCCTGTAAGGCGCGCGTACAGTGATGTACCTTGGTGGGAGGAAGCGGGATGAAGAGCTTCTGACCTGATTAGATTTTGGGCGTATTGGGGCAATTGAGTATGCAAATGAGCTAATTAGTATGCAAAATCAGCGTATTGCTATATTTGTGGACACTTTACATTGGATACTCAAAAATTCCTGCCGCTGAATGAAACCATATTATGGGGTAAATCTTCTTTGCCAATTTAAAGTATGTGATATATGCGGCCAGCGGATTAGGTATGCAAATGAGCTAATTTAATATGCGTAATTGCTGTATCTCTGAAAAGGGTACGTCGGATAGGCAAAAAATTCATTCGCTACAGAGACTACTATGCCATAGGGGAGGGGGTGAGGGTGTTGGGGAGGGGGTTGGTTTGGGCGGGTGGGTGTTGGGGAAGGGGTGGGGTGGTGGCAGGGTTTGGCGCAGGGTGTTGTGTTGCAGTGTGTTGGGGAGGGGGGGGGGGGGGAAGGGGGGGAGAGGGGGAGTTGAAGGGGAGGGGCAGGGGGCGGCGAAAAGGGGCGGGGGCGGCGGGGGGGAGGGGGTGGGGCAGGGGGGGGGGGGCGGTTGGGATGGGGACGGGGGGGAGGGAAGCGGTCCCAGAGGGAGTGGGGGGGGGAGGGGTGGAGGGGGAGGGGTGGGGGAGGGGGTGTGGGGAAGGGGGAGCGAGGATGGCGGGAGCGAGGGGGGGTCGGGTGGGGTGGGGAGGGGGGGGAGGAGGGTTGGGGGGTGGAGGAGGGTGTGGAGTGTTTAAGGAGGGGTGGGGGTTTGGGGGTGGGTGTTACAGAGTGTTGGGGAGGGGGTGGGGGGGGGGGGAAGGGGGGGTCGGGGCGGTGGGGTGTTGGGGAGGTTGTGGGGTGTTGGGGGTGGTGTTGTTGCGGGGTGTTGGTGAGGGGGTGCGGGTTTTTGCAGGGTGTTGGGATGGGGGGTGGGTGTTGCTGGGTGTTGGGGAAGGGTGGGGTGTTGCTAGGTGTGGGGAGGGAGGGGTGGGGTGTTGTAGTTGCATTATCAGTTAGTGTAGGACATTAGGCGGGGCGGCGGGGGACATATTTTACGCATCGCGTAATACGAGTTCGCCTTGTTTGCATGAAAAAGTTGCTTGTTCCGATTTTTTGTCTATGTGTTCTCTTACTTGATATGAGAGACTGGCACTTGCAAATAAGCCCCATCAAGTACCGTGGGAAACATTCTTGCGGTTTTGATGGTTGAAGAAGCATATGAATATTGCAAAAGTCCTATTCAATCGGTGCTAATATGATGGTTAACATAAATACAGTGGTTTTTTTGGTTATATCTTGGGAATGAATGATTTACGGCCTCAAATTGCAGGGACAACAATGGAAAATACCGGCATTTAATCTGATATCAAAATCATACTACTTCCGGGTAAATGGGGGCGGGGATCCCACAAGACGATCAGAACACATATACCCTTAATGGGTTTGGCTATATGTCATCAATAGTTTACTATCATAGGCAAAAAAGCCAAGATCATAATTTTTTCCGCAAAAATTACGATTCCATTCTGTTAAAAAAAATCTGAAGTGAAAAATGAAATTGGGTCCATGTTTGTTTCAATTATGGTATAAAATTTAAAAACAAAAATACACATTTTAGTTATCTCAATTACAATTTGGAGATATCCAAGAATGTCCCTAATACATTGAAATTTGAGCAAATATACCCTATAAAGGTCAAACTGTACTAGTGTACATCAGTATTTCATGGCCTATAGGGTACTTCACAATTATATTGCATGGAGTTTGTTAGCCCTACAGATCATCCAAAGATGCCAAAGATACAATACATGCACTGGAATTTCAGCTATTCATGCAGGTGATCTTTTGTATTTTCTGCATGCTTCGGTTGTTCTGGAGGCAGGTTGGCCCAAGTTAACGTATATATCTCCCCTGAAAAACCCTATATGCACAAGTTACTGCGAACTATGAGCCACCATAATTTCAATTTAATAGCCTGTGAAATTGAGCCTGTTAAACCAAATCTTGAGTTAGAATGTATTGAATATAACCCATTCATTGTGTCTTGATCAATCAGCCCACGACCCCGGCGAAACCTCGCTTTGAAAGTCACATTTAATACCATAACCAGACCCTGTTACAGATTGCAAACAATTCATTTAATGGACTACTGCTTGAATCTGCCTATTAGGGTATGTTCATCTCGGTTGGCACTATGTATCAGCTTCCACGAGAAGCAAATTATGTGTTACACAGACATTTACTGAATACCCTCGACAGAAACGTCAAAATTAACTTGCACTTTTATGGAGATCACCAGTTTCAGGTCACAAAACCTAGACTCATTTTTATACAACTTTTTGGTTAAACTTCCGTTTTACTACTAATCGAGGAGTTTTAGTTTTTGTATTGGGCCAAAGCAGCTCACCCCCATTTAGGTGACGCTGTGCAAATTCCATGAGTGAAAATATGATGTCGCATAAATTGCAAATTGTTGCAAACCATATTTAAAAAATTATGCAAGAGTGGAGAGATTTCAAGTTATTTATATCCTGAACTATTTTGTTCAATGGATGCCAAGATGCAGTTTGGCAGGTTCATTCTGCAAAGTCTTATTATGTCCCCTTTTTTATTGCTTTCAAATTTTGCATTTCATGTTTATATTAAAGAAAGTTTTTGTGACCAGAAATTTTACAGAATTCCGAATTTAGATCACAGAATTTGGAAGAAGAAAGAAAAAAACCTTTTTTTCAAACGTCCTTTAAAATAAATGATTCCAGTCTATTCGCTCTGCTTTGCACAAAATGATTTAAATCATCTTACAATTAATTTTAGTCTCAAAATGCAAAAAGTCCCCTGAATTTCAATCAATAACTCTCAAATCGAGTTTACTGAACATGATGACTGATTTAAAGCACCCTAACGGGTCACCACACGCAACTGTTGGGCATAGCACTTGCCCGCTTATTTCTTTTGCATAATGCACGTCACTGACAAGTGCTTGCCAATATTACCGAGTGTATAAGGACGCTAGTATTTGACTTTACAAACTTCCAATGGTCATTGAAATGTCTATTTCTGGACAAATGGACATAGTAGGCTTTCATTATTGCCGAATTCATTGCTTTTCAATACTTCCAAGGCTTATGCCAAGTGGCTATCTTGGTTCTGTTTCTAGATAAATACCTTGTTGTGTGTTTTCAGTTTAAGGAAATTGCAATGTGTCCTAGGAATTGAGTAATTAACATTATGGCTCTTAATTAGAAAACGAGAAAGAACACGGAAATGGCAACTTTGAAACGGGAAACTTTGGTGTTAAATTTATTACTTCAATTATCATATAGATAAAGATTCTGTGTAAGGATTGACAAAATTTACATCCATTTTTCTTGTTCTTTCAATTGGACCCCTATTTAAGGTTTTATTTTCGACCTGAAGTATACATCTATACAATGGCTTATAATTTCTGGACAAGAACCTACGCCTGCTTCACCTGCAAACTTTGGGGCACCATGAGTGTTGCACGCAGAACTGTCACGCGATGATCAAACACGTGCTTATGTCCAAGAAATTATGAGCCAGAGTATAGTCTTGATTAAGCTTTGCTAAAAACAAAACTATTAACCAACTTGTTGAGTGACATTAGTTCTAGCATACAAGGTGGAAGAACTATAGTGTAGTTGTTTTTGCACAGTTAGTGTTTGAAGTACATTCAGTTCTTTGTTCATATAGCCATTTGGATGGTTACGTCTTAAAACAATTCAGCAACGTCTAATGCTGACCTCAAAGAATTATGGTTCACAAGTGACAGGATAGGGAACTTTTGCTAATAAGTGTTACTTTTCACTCAAGAAGTTTTGTGATAACAATAATAACAATAATTGTCATTATAAAGCTCTTTAATGTGTATCAATGCGTTTAAATTATACGCACTTTGGAATACATTAGGTGCCATACATACTCAAGGCATTAATCTACATTTTTGGTGGGCTCAATTGACCATACGCCTGGCAGCTACCCATTTCACACTGGGTAAGAGAGAGGCTAAGCGAGGTTAAGTATCTTGCAAAGTGCACAGCCACAGAGGGCTGCAGCAGGATGAACCCATCACCTGCGGATCAAAAGTCGGCTTTGTATCACTGGACCACACTATGCCCTACCGTTGGTTGCACAATATAGGTCTTGGCTAATCAGCCTTATCCATGAGTTTAAGCAATGATTTGTCATGGCCGCATGAAAGGAATATCTCAGCCGATCAATATCATGCTTTCATTTAGCAATTGGTTTGCATGGCAGGGTCTAACGGCTAAATCAGCAATCATTTTGAATGCTTTTGATATCAGGAGCTCAAGGTTCATTGTAAACAAAACAGAGGTATGGTATTGGCCAATTAGCATAGCACTTGTGTCAAAATGAATGGGTAACATGCAGGTTCAAACGATTGGCTACAGGAGAAGTCAATTAGCCAATCGACATCATACTTGTGTTCCCTTGAGGTCAACGGGTCTATTTACTACACAGCAAACCATGTAAGTCAATCAGTATCATATCTGTGTCCACATGAAGTCAAGGATTCATATGAGTCGTAAGAGCATAAATGTATCTGGGCCAAAAAACAACACTACGTGTGTATTCCTCAACTCAAAAGGGCTCATATAATAGACTGGTTGCACGATTATCTGATGGATGCAGCCACACCAAGGCGAATTGTACAGTAGCTTGACAGATTACAGATACAGATAGATCTTAGCCAATCGTACCTGTTCAGGGTTAACATGACCCATACTTGTTTCCACTTATATTTTACACATTTTTCAGAGGAGAGGCTCCAAGTTGCGCCAAAATACACTATAAATACTATAGTATATTTACCCTAGGGTTGCATTAGGACCTTGGTCTGCCCTAGTGTAACTCAATGTACTGATCAAAGGTCATATTAATCTTAGCGTGAATGCACTTTAGCAACACACCTATGTTCCACTCTTAAGGTCAAGAGATCATGTGATTTGGTTATATGATAAATGTACAAGCTTATACGGCATCGTTGTTTCTTGCAATCATCAAAAGGACTGTATGACCTGTTCAATGATACATATCGAGGGTTGACAATCGAAGGACGTCACTCAACACTAAAAGAAACATTAAGAAGTTCTTAATTCTGCTGTTCATAATTCAAAATTGTTCTTGTACATACTTAAAGTTAATATAATGTTTGCTTACAGTACCATGCATTTTCAACATATGTGTACATTTTTGAGTAATGATAGATTTGCCCTTAGTAGAAAAGTAAACATCACATTTCTCAAAGCAGTATTACAGCAGATTAAAAGAAATTCTTAATATTCTTTTAGTGTTGAGATTACTCCTTCTGATTCTCAAACCTCGAGGTGGATTAGCCAATGAACGTGACCATATGTGTATTCCCTTAAAGGGTTTCCTTTATTTACAGGGTAGGCATATTAACCCATCAAAATTGTACTTGCATTCCCTCTTGAGTTTAAGAATTCACATCCATTTTGTTCTATTAAATCCATCACAGCTAATTGATTTTGAACTTCCAACTGAAAATGACTAACAGGTCTGAGGAAAAAAAATTACCCACAGAACTAAGACTGCAAAAGGCCATGTTAGAAGTTATAAAATGGTGCACTTGGGTTGCAAATACAAATCATACCCAATTTCTGTTTCACATTAAAATTGTGTGATTATGTGAAAACCCAAGCCTAGTACGCACATCAAAATTGAGCCTGATCATAACGATATGTTAGAAATGGAAAAACAGGGATGACTACGATAATTAGTCTCAGAGCCATGATATTGCATAAGCAAAAACAACGTGGATGCGAACCCCCGTCGATTTAAATGGATTTATTACAAGGAAAGTTATTAAAAATGAGGACAAGAGTTTTAACCTCCTATGCTACGTGAGTATCTTGGGCGTATTGGTACAAAGAGTGCTCTTACATGTCAGTCCGCCCATCGACCTTCTTGAGTTCGCTATTCGGTTAAGGCCACACGGCTACATGACGAAAACTTTCTGTGAAGATCTGTGCACGTTGAGTAAATAGAGGTTAAAATAATATAGTGATTAGTACATGACAGGATAATAAATTGAACAGATGTTTGAGGTAGGGAATTGAATAGAATTACTTCTCAATATTATTTAAAGGGAACAAGAGATTTTGAGGCAAACAAATATTGTGTCATATAATTAGTAATTTCATATAGATAGGACACTCAAAAGATTAATTGCCTGTATTTCGCTCCAGAAATGTCTGGAACGAAAAAAGACGATTTGGATGGGCTTGTATTTCAATGTAAAACATAAGCTGGAAATTTCGTATTTGTCCTATTACGAAATTAAAAAATTTAATTAATTTTGTACAAAAGAAGAAAACAGTTCTCGGCCTTAATCTTTAAGATGGTGATATTTTTGATGAAAGCTTTACATCAAAATCAGTACTTTCGATTTTTTACGGAAACCCGATATGTGAAATCTTCATGCACCTGTTAAAGGTGGGATGACTCATAAACGCCAACCTTGTCCACCCACTTTACTCCATCAAAATTAGAGTTTTGGTTCTTAGAAGAAAGTTCCTCTTTTCTTAGTACCTTGGTGATATTTGAGCCCAAGTAATTTTTTACCTTTTGAGTTATGGACAAAAATGCCCTCCCAAATATAGTCAGCCACACTAGTCTGAACACAGGCCAAATGCCGTATGCATTTTTGTCAAAGTGATAAATTCTTAAGTAAGTTTACATATTTTTCAAGCAAAGATTGGGTGATAAACCTAGGGATTTTGACAAACACTGAAGGGTAATACTCGTAATTATTATGCATCTGTGGTTGCAATACCACAGTGCGATTGGCGCGTACGCCCAACATACACAATAGCAAAAATATTGGGCATTTGGTCACGCAACTCGTGAAGCAAATTAACTGTTTTTATAGTTTTTGGAGCCATTTTAAAAATTTTGTGTCAAAATCTGTTCTTCTTGCATAATAATAATATGGATTTTTTTTTTTTGGCTGATACCCAGAAAATACGCCCTTGCTAAGAAATATCAAGCTTGTCTTCGACTCGACCGATATTTGATCTAAGCGTGGGCGATATTTTCTGTTATCAATCTCAAGCCATCCAATATTATATAAGTTACTATGATGGTCACCCTGGTATGTTGGCCTATTTAAATAACTGATGCTCAATACACCAAAGGTGCAAACAATTCACTTGCTCAACTCATGATTTGCAAAATGGTTAGGGATGAAGTTGCAGACTGTCAATCAAAAAAGTATGTCCTGGGAAGATTTAAGTTTAGGACCCTATGCGCATACTAAATTATCCATTAAAAGTTTTGTTGGTTGGAACTAATTTAACCTGAATAGGCCTGAAAATGTCCACTTGCCATGCATCGGAATTTGTATTCAAAGATAAACTACCAAGCTTTAGGAACGAACTGCTGTTTATATTGATACCCTCCTCTTAATTCAGCTGGGACGATAGGGTTTACTTTTATCACAGAAATTCCAGGGGTAACATTTTTCTCAGACATGACAGACAGACATAGGACACTGACTGAGCCCATTTTATAGTAACCAATCCAAACTAATTCTGAACTTAGTTCAGGGGGGACATTAATTTGTCATTGCCTAACTTTGCTCTACCCAAACCAAATTTGAGTGATGACAAAGGGACACAACTCAGAGATGTAACAGAGGAGCTGTCCCATTTCCTGAAAATCCAAAATTTGAAGGTCAAATTTTAGCGTATCATCAGGTGCGCTCCGCGGAATGTATTTTGTGCGATGTGGTAAAAGACCCCTTCTCCAAAAAAATCGGTATTAAAAATGGTCTTTGATGCAGTTCTACCTTTATCATTACCAATTTGATCTCAGAATTGAGAAAAAAAAAATGTTTGAAAAAAAAATTTACATTTCGTTTTTTTTTTATTAGGCCCAAAAATCCGGGGGAATTCCAGAGAAATTTCCCTGAAAAGTTTACATCTTGACCACTTCATCCCTAGCAGATTGTAAATCAGGTGTCGGGCAAGTAAGAAACTGATCGCTCCCGGCATTAATGGTCATACAGGCTAATATACACACCACCTTGTAATTCTCAGGATATTCACCTTGTAGAAATTGAAGCATTCCTGCAAATAGGGCCAAAGTGCATTATCTTATCATTCACTTTGGACAGACTCTTAGGATAATGTCTTGTGTACACTGAAACAGGTTGTCATCACAGCAAAATATCTGGGGGAGGGGTTACTGCAGAAGCCCGTAACATTTCCTCTATGATATATGATCTTGCAAAAGCCAGATCGCCAGTGCTATTTATTGCAATTTAAGCTGTTCTTTCTGCTAATACTAAAAATATTAACAGCAGTTTCCAATAGGCCATCCAATGAAGAAAGATTACTAAATGGGTCTGTCAATGTTGTGATGACCTTTACATAAACTTTGACCCTCAACACATCTATAACCTTTGAACACCAACTCATAATGAGAAATGGAATGGGCAGACATGTCACTAACAGAGAGCAACTTTTAACCAAAAAGTATACCAATTGCAAAAAGTCACGGACCCCTAATGATTCCACATGACCTTGACCGTGTTGCTCACTGTATTTGTGGCCAGATGTGCCAATTTTGCTGATTGTGAGCTGTATAATTTCACAATTGTAACACATTAAAGTCTTCAAGTTGCAATGTGTACTATTTGTAAAAGTTTAAAATTCTTCAGTTCCTTTATGACTTGGACCTTAACATAAAATACACCCATTTACAAGTTTGGCAAGTATGAAACTCACTGGGAATTCTATGAAAAGCTGCAGATTTTTTAAAAAAAAGTAAGCCAAAGTTCCAACACCGGTTCTTGATACCCAAATAGCCTTTTGGACCTCAACTTCACCTCCTCAAGTCCCTTATTTCATTGTAGGCAATCAAAAATTGAAAGAGATTAGACAAAAATGAAAATTTTGAAAGTTGGCTCAAAACAAACCATTGACCCTAATGACAATTTTGGACCTCAAATTGACAGCCTTGATCAAACCCACCATGTAATTAATAAGCATATAAATGATCAGACACTGAATTGAAGTTTTGAACAAATTTAACCAAAAGTGAATACTAATTGGAAAACACAGAAAAGTAATTGACCACTAAATGACCTTTTGACCTCAACTTCACAACTCCTTTGGGACGTTATAAGCACATCATGGGGACCAAACAAATAATGCCAAATATAAGCTGACCTTAAAACATATCTTACATAAATATCAGACAATACATCCATGAGGTATTAAACATGTAACGGATTTCCCTAGCTGGTGTACCTCTTTGATGTTTGTGGCATTTGTAGCGTAGTTCTAAAAAGAGCCGACAGGGTGGTGGAAGGGCACAAACAGGTCCTACTCCGGAAGACGCAACATTTCGTTCCACCGGGGAAGTTCCCCGAATTAGTTGCCTGTGATGGTTGGCCTTGGCGGTGAATAGAATTTGGGTGAGTGCTCGGAAAAGTTGGAGAGATTGAGCAGACGACTTCAGAAATGGCGAGCTAAACATAAACTGTAGAGATGGGGAGACGAACTTCAGACATGGCGAGGCAAACATAAACTGTAGAGATGGGCAGACGGACTCAGACATGGCGAGCTAAACATAAACTGTGGAGATGGGGACTGGGCAGACGATTCAGACATGGCCGAAGCTAAACATAACTGTGGAGATGGGGATGGGCAGACGGACTTCAGACAGGAGAGCTAAACCTAAAAAACTGTGGAAGATGGGAGACGACTTCAGACATGATAGCGAACTAGACAAACTGTAGAGATGAACGGACTTTTGGTGCGGACGACTTCATAAACAGACAATAATGGACTTCGAAATGAATAACCTCCCCTAAGGAGATGGTTTGCAGACGACCGAAGTTAAAGATTGACGAGGCAAGGCTGTTGGACTGTGGGCATTTTTACCCCAATGAGTGACCGCTGTTTGCATTTTATTATCAGCGTGAAGTGTCAACAGCAGTAACACCAGACCACATCTTTATGCATTGATTTTGTTCATCGCTGTGCCTAACCGATGGAAAGTGATTAGAACTGACAGAATTGTGCCTGCGATGCAGGAATCCCAGCATCTTTACAATATTGCCCATTTCTCCCTGTGTCCTGGATTCCGTGGAAGTGATTGACGCAATACGGACTAACGCTGAAATTGTGCCACAATATCGGATTTTATTGGGTAAATAGCGGGCCTAAGCTCAGGTTTTTAAGATTTATGATAAAATTGGGATTAAAGGTACTCAAGTTTTAGCGATCCATCCAAGTTCGACGGAGAGTAACAAGTAACGACACAAGACAGACTGAAAGAACCAGACAAGCCTCGGACAGACTGAGGACAACGACTGACATTATGTATTTGTAATGACTTGTGATTTTGAACATTGATTGTGAGTTAAGAATAAAATGTGTTGCTGCTGTGAGGGTTTATAAGTTGGAGGATGGGTTGTTTTGGTGAGGTTGGAGTTTTCGTGGAAGAAACTAAGTTTCCTTTGTTATAATTGGTAAATTGGGTTGAGGATTGAGAAGTTTGGGAGAATAAGATGGGGGGGATTTTAAAGGAGTGAGGATTCAAATTGGTGATCTGTGATATTTTATGAGGTAATAAATTGGGTTTAAAATTAAAGTAAATAAACACAGCAGGCAGCACAAAACTGATTGCAAAATGTAAAACATCCCATGCATCTTGTAACAGTCTAGTTGTGTTCTACCACTCCATAACCTTTGAATTTGGCAGCAGTTGTTTATTAACGTGTGGTTCAAACGGTGTGGATGATTCAGGTTTTAGTCTATCCATTTAAAGTCAGCGTGATTGCATGAAGAGTAGCGGTTGTGGTAAACTTTTGTGTATGCTATATAACAACATTCGCAAGTTCTGCTATGGGCGGGCCCAAATGTGTTCAAGATATTGGGTTGAGTGTGTGGCTAGGTGTGTTGTGAGGGTGTGCAGTTGCAGTAATGTGTGTGTGATTGTTAAGGATTGTTGGTGAATAAGGGGTTTGGTAATGATGTGGGTAGCCAGGTGAGAGTCGACAGGGACGAGAGTATATTGGGGGTTTAAGATGACCGCGAGTTTATTAGTAGCTGTGAAACATTGGGAGATTGATGGCTGGGGTGGTGGTGGTTGAGGTCATATGATTATGGCTGGTTGGTTAATGAGAACTTTGGTTTCAGGTAAAGATTAAGATTTGGGTAGTGTGGAATATGCGTTTAGAGAGTTGGCAGCTGCATTGATTCAAGTTGAGGTTGCATGTGTTGTGAGAGAGTGGAAAACACAAAATTTATTTTATTGAAATTTTTGGTTTAGCTATCTGAAAGAACTTGTGGTTCAGTATTCAGAGTTGTAAAGTTAAAATGAATTCCATTTATGGTCAATCATTGTATTTAATTTTATGCCAAAGTGCATTGACCTTGTGTGTTGTGGCCATGTTGCGCGAACTAGAGTATATAGTGCTGTTTGAAAGCGGTTTGAAAGTGTGGTGTTAATGTTAGTTTATATTAAGCTCGAAGTAGTGAAGGGGGTTATGTATAGGTCCGACGGATGTAAACGGAGATGACATGCCAGACGTGGCGGAATGTCACTTTTAGTAAGTTGATTTGAGACGTGGATGACGGTTTTTAGGTTTAAAGAGCTGTGCCAATTGTAGGGAGGGGAGAGTAGAGTTATTTGAGCGAGTGCGAGTTAGTAAAAACACATGGTGGGTCAGAACAGGTGCATCACTGTGTGAGTTGCAGGTTTGAGTACGATCATTTATGAGAGGTTGGATTTGGGGAGAGTTGTGATGTTTGAGTGAGTTTGCAATGTAAACAGTGAGTAAGAAGGAGGGTGAATGTGTGGGTGAGACGTGATCTTTTGAATTGAGGAAGAATGTTATGCTTTGCTTGTGGTACTGTGGGAAAGAGTGTTGCCTTATAAAATTTAATTTTTTAATTGGCTGTGAATGACTGGTTGTACAACAAACAAGTGTTGGTATACAGAATAACAGGATTGGTGTGATGTATACATGTTGGTAGGAGAAGATTGTATGTGAATTAAATTCTGCAATGTTGAAATGCCAGGGTTGTACACTATCTAGTTGTTTTGGTTTCAGGAATTGTACGTTTTGTCGAAATTGTTTTTGTTTTGTGATGAGGTGAATTTTAATAGCTATGGTACAGTGGTATGGTCAAAATTGTGGTCAATTTTCCCCATGTTGGAGTGCATAGAAAATGACATTGCATTTGTAACTCTATTTTTTAGACAATCTAGTAATGTAGATGTGGAATTGTATTAGAAAAAGGAAAATTAGGGTTTATCATGAAAAGTGCATTGACTTTTAGTGTGAATATTGGTGCAAGTGTGAAGTATATTGAGCCATTTTTGATATTAGGTTTCATATGCTTGTGTGTGTCGATCGATCATAATACAAATGTTGTTAATTTGGGTACAAAATTGAGTTATAGCAAGCCAGCGGTTGAGAAAGGGTAGAATCAAAAGTGGTGTCGGAGGTGATTTTCAGTGAGTTGGTATCTGCGGACCCAAGGTGACAATTGAACATTGTCTGTGATTTTCTTAGGTGATGTGAAAAATAAAATGAATTGTAAACTAAAATCATGGTGTGCATTGTAGTATCTCTAGATCTACGTTGCAGCGGTGGTTTATCATGCCCCCAAACTACCCCCAGATTGCAGATAGGTCTGCGCTCTCCGGGCGCTCTTTGAAAATTGTGCCGCGCATGCGCGTTGCGTTCTCTTTTTCAGGCAAAGGCCATCCCCCGCTACAACCTTTTTGGCATATATTATATTATACCCTTCCCAAACTACTTTGGGCTGTTGTAAGCACACTCAGGACAAACAAATCATTACAATTAAGGTCTTTCCAAATCTAATCCGAAATTACAAATAAATCTATAAATACATAAAGATCAGTGAACACATAACATCAGCTATAAAAAAAATGGCAAAATCATTTATACCCCATGCACCACTCTATTTCAGTGCTTTTTAGCGTTTATTGCAATCAGATATAAAGCACATGTTTTTTTAGCATTATGTTGGCGGGTTAAAAGGCAATTATTTGCCAACCATTTTGACTAAAGGCCAAAAAATAGGATTTAGCTTTTGAAGCAAAATGCATTCAAGAGAGTTGGTCTTGCTGCCATTTTTATTGAGTATTTAGTATTAGATTTCTTTGCTTGGGGAAAACCCCATCAGTGTAATCACTGTTCTTTCAGGGTTGGTGCCAGGGGTACAAACAGAATACAACAAAATGGAATACACTACAATGAAGTTATAACCAAGAAATACAGCACTTACTAAAAAGTATTAAATACAATAATAAGAACATAATTGCTGGTTTTTTTTTTGTTAAATTGGTTGAAAAGTTAAAACAGTCAGGCTGCTCATAAATAAAACATTGTATTGCACAGTAAAAGGTTGAGGTGTCATAGCATACCAAAACCTTTATAATACCATAAACAAAACAATTTACATACACACTCTCACACTAACACCTACACACACACACGGCACACACACACACCACACGCACACACACACACACACACACCCACATGCCATACTACAATAATGCACACACACACACACATACCACACCACACCCCCACATTACACGCATACATACACAAAAAATTATACACACATACATACAAAACACACATACAAACATACATACTTACACCACCACACAAAAACAGTAATGTAAGACATACTAATTTACTAGAGCCATTACAATAAAATTACTGGGAAATGAGATATTTAAAGTAGCCAGTCTTGACGGGAGGGTTGCTTAGCGGCTTAAGGAAGGATTATTAAAAGAGTAAACCCCCTGGAAGGTTAAATTTCCTTTTATCTGAAAATTTTACATGGGGGGGGTGGAACAGTACCAATTAGATAAGGAACAATCTCTAGTCCTGTGGGTTATGGCTTATCAGAAAACTGGTCTGAAAAATATGAAGAGGTCTTCGGAAAAATAGTAAGCACACCTGTGAAAAATTTGCTCTTTATCCCTACATAATGCAACAATTTTGCAAGTATAAAATCATTTAAAATAACAAAATAATAGCTTAAAAAAAAAAAAAAAAAAATCTCCCCCTTCCCCACCAAATCAATGTTTGAGTGTTGTTAAGCGCCACGTAACACAGTTTAAGGTTTCAATTTGTTCCGGGGTGAGAGGGGGGCACTTTCACCGTACGGTGAGAAAAGTGTTGATACTACACTTTTGTCATAGATTGTGGTGGTAATGTTACCTTATAACTTTCTGGATATTCATCTTGTGAAACAATGAATAGGAGTCTCAACATATAGTACATTCGCTGCATTTTAGAAAATATAGTTTTTGGATGATTGTGGGATTTTATTGGTGGTTGAAGTTATATGATTATTGGATGGTGGTAATGAGAACTTTGGTTTAAAATTAAGATTTGTGTGTTCGTGTGGAAATAGCGTTAGAGAGTGTGCAGCTGCATTGTGATTAAAGTGTGAGGATGCATGTGGTCCTGGGTTTGTAAGACGAGTGGAAAACAAAAATTTATTATTGAAATTTTGGTTAGCATCTGAAAGGAAATTGTGGTTACTATGTATATTCAGAGTTAAAATGAAAATTTCCATTATTGTACAATATGTTATTAATTTATGCAAAGGGACACTACCTTGTGTGTTGTGGGCATGTTGCGCGAACTAGAGTTATAGTGCTTTTTGAAAGCGGTGGTTTTGAATATTGTTGTGTTAATGTAGTTTATTAAGCTTGAGGTTAGTGAAGGGGGTTATTGTATAGGCCGACGGATGTCAATGGAGATGGACATGCCGACGTGGCGGATGTCACTTTGTTAGTAAGTTGATTTGAGACGCTGGATGACGCTTAAAAGAGCTGTGCCAATTGTAGGGAGGGTAGCTAGATAGAGTATTGCGCATTGCGAGTTAGTAAACAACACATTGTGGGTCAGAACAATGTGCCTCACTGTGTGAGTTGCAGGTTGAGTATGACATGCTATGAGAGGTTGGATTTGGGCGAGTTGTGATGTTAAGTTGAGTTGCCCATGTTGCAAGTTAAACAGTGAGTTATAGAAGGAGGGTGTGAATGTGTCTGTGTTGTGAGAGTGATCTTTTTTAATTTATCGCTGAGGAGATTCTAGAATAATGTTATGGCTTGCTTTGGTAATGTGGGGAACACGAAAGCTGTTGCATTATAAATTTAATTTTTGTAATTGCTGCTGAATGCCTGGTGTACACAATAAGTGTTGGTATAAACAGAATTACATGAGTTGTGTGATTTGTAGTAGAAAGGTTGGTAGGGAGAAGATTGTATTGGGACAGTGTAATTTTTCTGCAATGTTGAAATGCCAGTGGTCACCACTATCTAGTGTTGGATTCAGAATTGTAAGTGTGTCGAAAGTGTATTTGGTTTTGTGATGAGGGAATTTTAAAATAGCTATTGGTACAGTGGTATGTTAAATTGTGGTCAAGTTTCCCCATGTTGGAGGCATAGAAAGGCATTGCATTGTATTGTAAACCTCTATTTTAGACACTCTTAGTAATGTTAGATGGGGAATGTAGTAGAAATTAAGGAAACAATAGGGTTATCATGAAAAGTGCATTGGACTTTTATGTGAATATTGGCCAAGAGCGTGTGAAGTTATAGTGGCTATTTTGAATTGAGGTTCATATGTGTGTATGTGGTCGATCATAATACAAATGTTGTTTAATTGGTAACAAAATTTGACTTATAGCAGCCATCTCTATGAGAAAGGGTCGAAATCAAAGCTGGTGTCGTAGGTGATTTCAGTGAGTTGGTATCTGCGGAAAGGGGTTGACAATTGACCATGTATTGTGATTTTCTTTAGGTGAATGGAAAAATAAATGCCTGTAACGTAAAAATCATGGTGTGATTGTAGTATATCTCGCTCTAAGTTTGCAGCGGGGGTTTTCCAGCCACCAACTTACCACGTTGCCAAGATAGGTTCTGCGCTCTCCGGTCGCTTTCTGAAAAATTGGCCGCGCAGCATGCGCGTTGCATTCTCTTTTTTCAAGGCAAAGGACATCCCCCCGCTACAACATTTGGAATAATTATATATACCCTTCACAAACTACCTTTGGGCTGTTGTGTAAGGCACATCATGGACAAAACAAATCATTTACAATAAGGTCTTTCCAAATTCTAATCAGAATTAAAAATTTAAAATAATAAATAATAAAGATCAGTGAATGAAATAAAACATAAGCTCTAAAAAAAAAATGGCATAATCAAGTTCGACCATGGCACCTACTCTATTCATGTGCTTTTTTAGCTTTTATTCCATTCAGATGATAAAGCACATGTGGTATAGGCATTGGGTCGGCGGGTGGTTTTTAATAAAATGCAATTATTTGCCAACATTTGGACTAAACGGCCAAAAATATAGGATTTAGCTTTTGAACCAAAGCATCTCAAGAGAGTTGGTCTTAGTGCCTCTTTTATTTATTTAGTTATTTATCTCGATGTCTTTTGCTTAGGGGAAACCCCTCAGTGTAATCATGTTTTTCAGGGGTGCCCGGGGTCAAAACATACTACAAACAAAATTGGAATACAATACAATAAGTTATAACCAAGAAATACAGAAATTACGAAAAGTATTCAAAATCATAATAAGCACAAAGTGTACATGTAAAGTTAAACAGTCGCTGCTATAATATAAACATTGTATTGCACAGTAAAATGTTGAGGTGGGCATAGCATACCAAAACCGTTAATACCATAAAAACAAAACAAATTTCACAGTACACACCTCAAACACATCACACACACACGCACACACACACCCACACGCCCAAACACACACACAAACACCCCATGCATATTTTTTTTAAAAAAAAAAAACACACACATTAACACACACACACAATGACAAGCATACCATACACAAAATTAGTACACAATACATACAAACACAAACATACAAACATACATAAACACACACACAAAACAAAGTAATGTAAGACTAATAATACAGAGCCATACAATAAAAATACTGGGAAATGAGAGATTAAAAGTAGCAATAGTCTTGACGGGAGGGGGTTTTGCTTAGCGCTCGCCTCAAGGAAGATTATTAAAGAGTTAACCCCCCTGGAGGTAAATTTCCTTTATCGAAAACATTTTTACATGGCAGGGAACGGGAACAAGATTACCATAAGAACAAGCTCTAGTCCTGTGGTTATGGCTATCAGAAACTGGACTGAAAATATTGCAGAGGCTCTTCGACAAAATAGTAAGCACCACCTTGTTGAAAAATTTGTCCTTTACCCTCGCATAAGGCAACAATTTTGATGTAGAAAATTGACTTTTTGATATCAAGCTTGGAGCCTTTGCTAAATCCTAAAAATCTCCCCCTTCCCCACCAATCAATGTTGAGGGTTGTAAGGCGCAACTAGTAACACGTTCAGGTTTCAATTTGTTCCGGGAGGAGGGGGGCACTCCCCGCGGGAGAAAAGGTGCCTACACTTTTGTCATAGATTGGGGTTGGTTAACTGTTACCTATAACTTTCTGGATATCCTCTTGTGAACAATGAATTAGAGTAGGTCCTTCTTCACTATAGTACATTGGATGCATCATCATACGGTAAGGTCACAGTCTTGTAGTCGTGATTGGCCCTTCTCTATTAATTGCTTTAAAAAAATGAGAGAAGAAACAAAACTGTGGTTATTATAATGGAAGTGGGATGGTTTAAAGGTACAATGGGCCCGATCGCTAAAGCCCCAACCCTATATTTTACTGGAAGTGGTCCAAAACAGCAGGACCAGTTATTGTTGGGTTTAACATGGGTCAACATGTCGCCTGCCGTCGCGGTGTTGGGTTTGATTATAACCCTCCAATGACATTTGACTTGATATTGTGACCTTTGACCTCATAAACAAATGAGGATTGCATGTAAACTCCATAAAACAAGTTTGGTTCGAATTGAACTTCAACTTTTCAGAAGAGGTCAATTTTATATTTTCAGCCTATTTTCAATTGACCTTGGTATTATGTGCCTTTGACCTTATCAACAAATGAGGGGATCATGTGCACCATGACCCAAGTTTGGTTCCAATGAACTTCCCAACTTTTAAAATGAGTCAACTTTACATTTTCAGGCTATTTTACAACTGCCTCACATGACCTTTGACCTTGGTATGTGACCTTTGACCTTGGTATGGACCTTTGACTTGGTATGTGACCTTTGACCTCTTCAAACAAATGAGGGGATGCCAAGTTCCACCTGTGACAGAAGATTGGTTTAAATCCATCAAATTATTGGATATTACAGGCAAATGTTAACCCTTTTTCACAACAGGACCAACAACAACAACCAGAGCATCACACAGTGAGACAAAGTGATTCCCCCCGTTGTGTCTTCCTGCCTTGAGGAAGGCGACACAAAGGCGACACAACAACTCAGGATTTTTTGAAATATAATGATTTTGTGTACAATTAAAAAATCAACTAACTAGAGATAGTCGGGGCACCCATACTGCAGAATCTCAAAGTTTAAGATAAATCAAATTTTTCATTTAGAAGCAGTAAAACCCTTTATTGCCATTACATAGGATACAGTATACTGTGTAAAAGAAACTTTGCCAAGCAGAATTTAGTAACTAAGTTGTGATTTTATGAAGGTCATCACTGTTTTGAGTTCAGCTATTCACACATGGACAGCATATGTATGATGCCAAAAAAAAAAAAAAATAATAATAAAGACAACAACCATCGGGAAATCGAGTTAGCCTTTCAAAGGTTTAATGTAAAGAGCCACAGAGCTGCGAAAAAGATTCATCTTCTCTTGCTTTTGCCTGTGCTTCCAACATCAAATTGTATACTTCACTATTTCTGTTCTTGGACCTTTATTTATTTATATCTTTTCACCTAACGCAAGCTGCATGGCTCTCCTGCATTGGTATGTACACATTTATTTGTCATGAAACAAACATTCATTCAATGCAACTATTATGGCTAGCATTACGCTAGACACTTGGTCTTACCTTCATTTAAGCTTTATGGATTACGTGCGGGACATACTATAACATAGGCGGCCCCATTAGGTTGTGCACAATTTTATATGACAAAAAGCATCGATGCAAACTGATTCAATATACATGCTAACAAAATGAGCAAATGCAATTTAGTATGTTTGCAATGTGAGGTGCCCTTGCTTACGCATCGGTATATTGGATTAGATTTGTGTTATCCCAGACAAGACTGCCTTCCGTCTACCATAAACAAGTTCTGTGAACACAGTGCTTGATTTGATCTTATGTGTGAAACGAAGGCATAATTACAGTATTCCTCTTCTCATCTACTCTCTAATCATGTGCTGTATTCTGTTACAGGTGCATTTAGTGATCCTAGCTATTATCGAAAGCTATTGGATGAGTTGGGGTTGGATACAGTAGAGATCACACAAGCCTTAGATCCAATATTGGGGAGTCTATAACAAATTTTGTTTGCCACTTTGCTGCCAAATTACATTTTTCCCAACAACTTTTAAAAGTAAAGTGCACTGAATCGCATAGTGTCACATGGCAAATCTGGCTTACACTATGGCTATCCCCTTCAAGTTCAACCTTACATCGAAGATACTAAATAAAATGGACATTAAGCGATCCAGTGGTGATCCATAGCCCTTATTTGTGCTCCTTCTACAGAAAACCACAAAATAAAACCGATGCTGAAAATCCCAGTTGAATTTTTAGTGTTTTTTTTAATTTGTTATTAAAATTTTGTACACGTGGATTACTGTGGATCACGAAATGGACATTTAATATAACAAGATTATGCGCTGCATAAATAAGATGGGCCCTACAAACTGTGTTTTAAAATCACCTTTATTGAAATTGCCACCAATGAGCTCACTAATACTCACAACCTGTCCAAAAGTATACATCACATGAATGTCTGTTACCTCACGTGGCCACGTTAGAAGTTCATATGACAATCGGTTTAGTCCTGTATGATTGGATAAGCTTTTGCTACCCATCTGCCTATAACATAAAGCCAAAAACTGTAGTTTCATATGACAGATTGCTACCCGAGGCATTGTTCCTCTTGGATATTTGTTCATTTAAAGGTAGCCTATGCGTACATGCGCAAAATCTGGCTCTGTCAAAAAATTAGGGGTGTCCTGCCAACAAAATCCCTGATTTTCCCTTTAAAATAATTTGAAGCAATTTCTTGGAACCCAATAGTGGATCCTGGGTTCCTACCGAATCTTTTTTACCAAAATTCTATCCCACAATGCACCACCAACGATGTACGAGTAGATTAAATAAATAGAGCATACATATTCTATGGGGTTTTGTGTCCATACGGGGTCATTTTTCTGTCATAACGGTGCGAAAACCGGTTGCTGTACATAAATTTTACCAAACGAGTTATCTTTGATTGCTGTAATTTTAGCGGCCCACAAAATGGGGGGGGCGCGTAGTTTAAAAGGAGGCGCACTAAACGCGAGCGTACCATGGAATGATGCATATCTACCGTACTCGTTGGTGCATTGTGGAATAGGAATTCCGGTAAAAAATGATTTCCGTTAGGAACCCAGTATCCACGTATTCCTGCAATTTAACAGGACATACCTTTCGTGATCTCTGTGCAATAATCGCTGCTTCCCAAGCTAGGATATCTGGACCAGCCTACTCTAAAAACTCTTGAAGATCGTATGTTGCGTATACATTAATGATGAGATGAAGAGACGGTTGTAATCGGAAAATACCTGGCTAAAAAAGTTGGCCGCCTGCCGGTTGGTACGGCGACTGATGCCTACAAAAAAATTCCTACCTGTAGTGGGTAGGAGGGGGGGAAGAATAAAATGTAAATATACATGTGAAATAAAAAACTTAATTGTGAATGAAAAAAACCACACAAATTTGAATCCGACCTGTTTACTCAAACTGTGCACAGTGAGTTTTCAGGAGTTGCATTTTGTTTACTTCTAGGCTGAAAAAAAATGAGGAAAATTGGTTTAGAATGAGGTAGATAGAAGATTTTGTGGCTGATCCTTTTTACCCAATTCAATGGAATCTTAGGCTAATGAAAGTTGATTCCAAGTTTCCCGTTCAATTTTTTTCAGTGATGAGTGGGGAATGTTTCCTTATTCATTATTTTCAGATTTTCTATATGATGCTAAGTTAAATGCACGCTGCTTTGTTTTGAGGCAACAGAAACACATACTTATGCCCAGGCTTCATTTAAATAAACTTTGGTACACATAGAAGTACGTCTACAGGTTTTATAGAAATCACATGGTGGCTGCTTGATTTATTCATAGCAGAACACATGCTAAAACAAAGTATATCTGACACAAGAATTTCGCAAATATCAGGTATTTATCTAAATGTAAATTTATTTTTCATATATAAAAAATTTTAGGGCAAACCTTCGAAAAAATTGACAGTAAATTTCCTATATCAATTTATTTTGAAACGTGGCTAATATAAGCGCGTTACCCAGTGCCCGGTAGAAATTCCCATTTCAAAACCTAGTCTAGCCTTCCTACAGCTGTAAGTGTAAACTGCGGCATTGACTGGTGATATTCAGCCTGCTGAGAGACTAACCTAGTCTCGAGTCACTGCGCCGTTGGTAATATCCATTTAAATCATAGTTCACACGCAGAATTTTGCAAAGACTACCTATCGATCAATCACTCGTGGTTTAAAGAAAACACACACGGAAGTAGTTAAGGAGCCGGGAACCAAGGTAAATTGGTTATTGATCTTATAAATGGACTTTCCGATTCTTCTACCCCCGCATCGTAACTGTGCTTAAAATGCATCATCGTGAGCAAGATCACACGTTAAAACAATCGTTTTTTGTCTTAAACAGAGTTAGAAAATATGAATAATGAATTATTTGGAACTAATGAATTATTTTAATCGGCATTTTTCTTTCTGACCGAGTCGGGAAACGGAAACTGGGATCAACTTGCATTAGCCATTACTATTGGCTGGGTTTTCAGTTTCCTTTTGTCTGAATATGGTGACAAATCTTTCTGGATTAGCGTGAAAATCTTTCATCTCTACCTCGTTTCTTCTTCACCAATTACGTCTTTTTCAGCATATGAATCGAAACTTGCAGATCATTAAATATCAAACTGCGCACAGTGTGAGTAAACAGGTCAGGGTCATATGTTTGTGTGTTTTCATGCACAATTTTTTTTATTCACTCTGTAAGGTTACTGCATAATAAATTATAGTTTAAAAGTTCTCTTACGTCTGACCAGAGAATTTCGAAATCTTATTTTTTTGTGTAAATGAAAAATAGTCAACTAGAACTAAAGATAGTAACCTAATGCCAATTCCTTCCGAAATTTGGAGATGCCTCGGATTTTTCGTTTTGATGGCATAAACATTTATATGTGTAGTATTAACGTCCCATATGATCCTGTGTAAAATGAATTTCCCGATCCGTAATTTTTAAACACTTGTTGATTTTCTATATGATGTATTTCATTATTAAGCTTACAATTTCAACAGTGCTTAGTATATGGACCAAGCTTATGTTACATGCAAAAACACGATTTGTTTGGAGTTGAGGGCGCCCTCCTCAGGAAATCTCTGAGTCGGCCTTTAAGTATTTCAGATTGTCAATTTTGAAGGATGTTTTACACTTCTCCCAAATTGCAAGTATTTACAAAGGGACCTTGAGTTAACTGCCTTTTGAAATTCATTTATTCCTTTTTTCTATTCCAATCTATTAAATTTGCCTACCTTTAGGGAAATTTCTAAAAATGTTTGTAGAAACAACCAATTAGCTTTTATAAGATTCTGGTAAAAGAGCCTTAAATACCTATGGGTCCTTCCGTTCAATAAAAGACCTACTCAGTGCTCTTCTTCCATTGATACCACTTCTCTGTTGATAGAGCATCATCGCCCAGTGATCAAAGTGCAGGTTCAAATCCTAGACAGTGACTTTCGTTCTCATTGACTGTCCATTTCTTACTTTCATGGTTTTAGTTTAAAAAAATCAATATCTAGTTTTAATTAGCCAGGAGGTGACATTCAAGAAATCCCAAATTTAGAGATTCGTCCCCATTGGTTTAACACATAAAGTGAAATCTTGACAAAATCTGATTTTTTATGTTATAGTAAGCAATATTGTCCTCCACTGTAAGTTTTATTTCTTTCTTAAGCCTCTTTAGATTCCTTTGGGTGAGTTGCTTTCCCCATGCCAACTCTATCTCGGTTCAGTTGTAAAATATCTGCCGGTGATCAAAAGTTCCATGTTCAATCCTGAATGCCAGTATTTTGTTCTCCATTGACTGTCATTTCTACTCTGTATGGTAAAATCATGATCTATTTTCTATCTTGATTTTAGATTTTTTTTTTTTTTTAACATGCCTGTATTCCTATCTGAAACTAAAAAGAAGATCTGCCTTCAAGGGTGTCGGCTCTGGGAGCTAATGGCGGCCATCGAGCACATTGACGTCAGGAAGGTCATCAGTCAATTACTTTTGCTCCACTAAATCATCACACAGCAGTATTGCTGTTGAATGTGGAGGTGAATCCGGCAACCCAAAAAACATGCCTGTATTCCTATCTGGAAATGTAATCATTTAAAAAACAAACAAATAACAATCTAAAGAATCTCTACCAGTAAAGAGTCATCTCTCTCGTCTAGTGTGTTGCTTTCTCATCCTCCTTCATCTCGACTTCCTCTGACGCAAGTCGTCTTAAGTATCCGCCTGATCAATTACCTGCACAACAGACAAAGAAAAACGATGCTGTTAAGTAATGCTAATTACTTTCTTAATCAAAATGTGTTCCAGTCAGTCTGAGGGAAGCCACACTCATTGAGCCTTTACGGCCGTATGAGCTGAAATGAAAAGTTGTACACTTGAAGAGAAAGTGGCTTGAGATTGTTCTTTCCACATACCATAATTATTTTTGTTGATATATTTGTTATTGTTGTAAACTACATTTTCTGGTTGAATGTGCATGTTCCATCTCTAAGCATGTTGTGTTCGCGAGCTTGATACGAGAACCCGACCCTCGCATATACCCACAACCAAGCGTTGGGAAACTAAGTTGTGGTTTTTGAGTGATAAGGTAATAAAGCATACTGCAAATGCCCTCTAGATTACTGTAATATGATTAAAGTGACAGGCGATTTTTTTTAAGGTATAACAAATTTCTCTCAATTTCACTGGATCGGGTTTAGACCACCTACCGAGCACATTTTGAAGGTTTTTGGAAAACAGGTTAAAAACCCGCAAACCTTGTTTGAAACTTGCCTGCTATCGTATCGTTCCCCATAGAAACCATGCTTTGATTTCTGCTGTCGTGGCACACAGAAAGACTGAACATCTTATTACATAAAGATGGCATAATCGGCTTATTCAATCAGCTGTGATCGAATACCTTGGTAATCATTCCATACATGCAAAAACCCGGGGTTCAACAAAAATTGGGGTTTCTCCTTTCTGGAAATGTCCTCTTGTCTCTTTTAACAGTAAAAATGGTAATTTTGCTCCATACACTTCCCCACCTCTGTGAAAGATTTGCATTAAATCTACCACAGGGCGAGTATAGGTTTTGAAATGGAATGCCAGATGTATTAAGAAAAGAACATGCTAATCCTTACTCTCTCTACTTCTATGTAATTTATGCATGGAAAGCATTTTATTAATATTTACATACATTTTTTTAGTGTCCAACAAAACGATGGCTATATCCCTTTAATAACATCTGATACATATTATTGATATTTATACATAATGTGTACAGCAAGATAGAATATATTGGCCAATTTCTTACACTTGGCTGCATATTCATATTCGATAATAGACTTGCTGTGTTTCTCCTAGCTTTGTGTAGATAGATCAGCCACAAGGACTACTAAGTAGTTAATTGAAATGGGCATTTTGTGTGATATTTAGAGAATAAAGGTATGATTTTGGGAACCGGTACTCTCTTTACGACGAATTGAACCCAAGGTGATACCATTATTTTAAGTGGAAGAACGAGGCCGGAGGCCGAGTTCTTCCACTTAAAATAATGGTGTCGCCGGGTTCAATTCATCGTAAAGAGAGTACCGGTTCCCAAAATCATACCTTTATTCTCATTCTTAAACAGTAATTATCATTTAAGGTAATCTGTTACCCAATTTCGGGATACTTTACAGCTTAAATACAACAAGAAAGGACTGCCATCACCCAGTGAAAACAATCGAACAACCCGCTGAACGCAACGATCATACGCAACGAGACGCAACGTTGGCAGGCGCGCGCGAAAGTAGCAAAACGCGGTATGACGCGAGCGATTCAACCTAAAAATAACTTCAATACGCAGCGCGTACTACCTGGATTCAATTAAACGAATTGAACCCGGGCATCAGCCAATGAAATTGCTTACATTTTCACAGCTGTTTAAGAATAATGAGTGCACTTTTAGCAGTCAACTGACTGTTGCTAAATTGATGAATGGCTAAGGTATTTCTTACTGCTGTAATTCTCTGCACAACATCAACTTCCAGCTTTAGACTGTTCTGTCTTTTGCACTTAATTAGAAAGTGCTTTGTCCAGATAGACAGTATACAACCATCTATAATATCAGACTATAGGTGGCACCTATCCACTCGACCCTCTAAGCACTACCCTAATTAGCACATATGAGTTTCCACAATAAGGTAACTATGGGTGCCGCTAATGTGATATTTTAGCCCAAAATCCTGCTCCAGGAGCACTATATTTTCAACTTGCCTCATAGCAGCACTATTCTTGATTATGTGTGCACTTTATTCTGTTAATGTATTTATTTAAAAAAAAAAAAAAAAAAAAGTAACAAGTACAGGTATCCTAACATACCCTGCAAATGATAAGACCAGAAGCAACCTAATAAGGACAGAATCAGAGATTTAAGTCATTACTGTCCGTTCGGACACTTACTACAACACGTAATTGAATGGAGAATCGTATCTTGGAACACTGCCGTTTTCTTCCTTTTCTGTCAATTCTACAGCTGGAAAAGGTAACTTATGAGAATTCTACAGACTTATCCTTCACTTTGAAGCTATTTCTGCAAATTTCAATTATTTTTCAAATCACTGATAGTGTCTTTAATTAGAAAGTGCTTTGTCCAGATAGACAGTGTACAACCATCTATAATATCAGACTAATAGGTGGCACCTATCCACTCGACCCTCTAAGCACTACCCTAATTAGCACATATGAGTTTCCACAATAAGGTAACTATGGGTGCCGCTAATGTGATATTTTAGCCCAAAATCCTGCTCCAGGAGCACTATATTTTCAACTTGCCTCATAGCAGCACTATTCTTGATTATGTGTGCACTTTATTCTGTTAATGTATTTATTTAGGTATTGGAAAGGAACGACTTTCTGCCGGATTGTGTGGCGTGCATCTGTAGATATAGGCACTTGTCTTATAATCCAAAAGGTCATGGGTTTGAATCCCACTCCAGGCACTAAATTTTACTTTATTATTTTATTTTAGAGTTGTATATTGCAATAACATCAGAGTGGGCAATTGAAGTCGAAAATAGAGAATAGCTGCTTTATAAGATAATTAAACTGGTTATGGTCCCAGAACATGAGTTCGGGCTAGAATCTCACACGTGCATGGGTGCCCCCAACATGATACCCAGCACCCAACCATCAAATAAATACAAACACTCATTCAGTGCCATGCTGATTAGTCTCCTGAGTCCTACAAAACAGCATATCATTTTCATCATATTTTATTTCGAAAACTCCAAATCAAGAGTAGTAGATTGACTCCTTTCATTCGGCTAATTACAAACCAATCAGAATCGATTACACATAATAGACGCTCATTCCTGTACCTACAGCTGTGCAATTACTGCTAAATTTAGCAGTCCGTTTTTAGCTTTCAAGCCTGTGTGCATACACGCAGAGAGAAGAGTTTTCCACACTACAAAGGGCCTACATATGTAGGGGTTAATTCACAATGTGCTATTAAAAGATTTCTCTGTTATAGTCAGGGACAGAATAAGGCGACCAATTGCGCGTATGTCAAGGTTTGTCAATCACCGCGGCGTGGACTGTGATTGGTTTGGATGTGTAGTATGGGCGGGGCATATTCAAACAACATATGATTTAAAATGTCAAAAAATGCCCTATTTGAGTCAGGTTTTCGACTTACAGACAAAATAATTCACGTAAGTAAACTTTCTGTTTCAGTAACCTGTAACGGTTCACAGATTATTATTCACGGCCGACATTTGTTCTGCACCGTCAAATTACATCAGACGCGCAATTGGTCGCCTTATTCTGTCCCTAACTATAGCTATGTCCGGGCAGGTTACAAAAGCCAAGTTTTATATTTTTAAGACTGACATTTTGTTCTGAACAGTTTGACACTTAAAGCAACCTTTCACCCATGATTGTTGTCAACATATGTGATCAAATTTGTCTTATTTGTTTTAGAGAGGCCCTACATTATGTAGGAGTAAATTCTTAATGTGCTATTAAATCTCTGTTAGCTATGGCTGGGCAGGATAGAAAAGCCAAGTTTGATATTTTTAAGACTGACATTTTGTTCAGAACAGTTTGAATGTCTGAAGCAAATTTACGCCCATAATTGTTGTCAGCAAATATGATCAAATTTGTCTTATTTATTTGGCATAAAGTTTCATGCCAATATTTCAATAAATTTTCTTATTAGAGCAAAAGAGGTGACTTAGTATTTAAGCCCTAGATTCATGTGTAAAATATTGGCCAACCAAAATTTACCATGTTTTCACTCTTAACACCAAAACCAAACACCTAGTGCTGAGATTTCAAAGGGTAAATGAGCAAAATAGTAGCTTTCTTCAGACACCAAAATTTGACCAAATCAGGGTTCCTGGGGGCAAGGCTATTAGGAATCAAATAGTATTTTGTGTGGGCATCCACGTGGGCTCTGGCTGAC
>JAMKCH010035011.1:0-14842 GCA_023653785.1 Ophioderma brevispina
ACCAAGAAATAACCCAGCACCGTCTATAAATTAAACAATGCTAACACTTTCACAAGATATTTTGTAGATGAATGATGAACAGGGAACAGATTTATTTCTTGGAAATTGGGGCAAATTGGCCATAGTACATGGTGAAAGTGTCCGGGGGGCAATCACCTATGAAATGGATATGGGTGTAAGGCTGGCGTTTCCAAACCCAGGTGCATTCGGTGACAGGGACTGTAAATGCCAGAAATAGGGGTCTTTGTGTGTATTTCAAAATTAAAGGTTGATGCATGAGTATGGTTGATGCCTGACATGTAGCAATATAATCTCTCTAATAGGAGAGGGATTTCCTTGATCTCAACTGAGTATTATACTAACATATTAAGTATTAACATCCTCGCTAAGCGATGGTTGTATTTTTAAAAGACTATTCTTGTTCCTAATAAATAGGTGTCTAAAAAAAAGATGAGGAATCCCACTATCTGCATCTATGGCCATTAAAAAATTACTTTTATGTAATGTGTGTGTATACAGCATCGATATGCGACATTCAAAATGACAGTCATTTGTCGTGGTGAGAGTTGTGCAGTGCCAAATCGTGTGAAACGCATTTCAATACGGAATAAACCCCAAACTCGTTCTAACCTCGTCTTCATGGCCAAATTCATTCCCATTGAAAAATATTTTTGCACACGATTTGGCAGTCCTCTTTGGTGTGGTTTCGCAGAATACTAAAATTTCCCGCGCTATTGTATTCGACTTCCGTTTTGAACGTCCGAGGGCGTTCAAAGGTTTCTTAATTTTACCACACGGTACCGGACACGGATTGAAAAGCATGAGAGGCAACAGGGCAAGTCCTAGAAAACAAATTCCCTCATGCTCGCGGCCCTTGTAGGAATTAAAGTTTTTTTCGAGTGGAAAATGTCACAATTTTTTTTACTCAAATAACCCCCCCATTCTAAGTTAACGTTGAATTAAACCAATATCATTATGCTTTTTTTCGTGTGATATAAAATATAGCGCTAATCTTTAGAACACCCTATTTCATTTACGGCCCAACTCTTGTTATACAGTGGTCAGGTGTTCTAAATCGAAATAAAAGATAAGGTGTTGCGGCGCTCACCCATCTTGTGGAAGCTAGAAGATTTTGTGGTGCGTATCATTTTAAACAAATTTTGAAGAAAAAAAAAAACATTTTCGATGGACGCGAACACAAAGTTATTTTTTGCAGCTACATCCGAAGTAACAAATGATTGGCCTTTAATTGTGTTCCAATAATATAGGCCTACTACCATTTTTAAAAAGGACTTTAAATTTTAAGCTAGATCTGGGTTCACGACAAAATTATTTTAAATATTTTTTAAGTATCAGTACCTCCAAAGTAAAACCGATACTTTGGCATAATGATACAAATTAAGATTTATACCTGTGCGGGATATCCTGTTTTGGAGTTTGCACAGTATTCAACAGATACAGAAGATGATTTACTCAAAGTGTAAAAAAAAGTCATTTCGTTCAACCTGAGATTCGAACCTACAACCATGACATTTAGAATCCCATGCTCTAACGGGGGGTAGCCGGGCTGAACACTGAAAATTGATTATGTTTGCTCCAACGCCTGATGTAAAAAAAGGTAGGCTTTAAATTGAACTTAATAATTGTTATTTGTCTTCCAAAATAGGTCCACCACTATTTGAAAGTGGACCTAAATTTTAAACAGTGTCTACACTAATTCCAAGAAACTTGTTATGTAAGTAGTAGTTGTACCTCAAGCTACCTTTTAAACCAATACTTACCAATATCCGGAGATCTATCTAAATCGAGATTTAGCATAATTTTTTACATAAAAATATCACCTTTAAAGATACACGTGACCTAATAATGATAATTTACACAAAATAAACGGCTGAAAGGTATTATTACTTGAAAATACAGTTAAGGACCATCTACAGATTTCGTTAAACTTGTTTAACCAACTTGATTGAAATATTTTTGCTCTCATTCATTTGATACCCGAGTTAACGTCTATACAGAATTAATAATCAGAATAATTGTCTTAAGTTGATAAATTCGTTGTACAGTTATAAAAGTTCACGTTTGCATGTATGAAAGTGCAATTAACGAAAAGATTTCTTTTATTTTGTCAAAACGTGATACAAAGTCTAAACACGTTGGTTTGGAAGTATACTTTACAATGGGGGGGGGGGGACTAACCAAATTAGGAATCGTATGCCACAACCAATAATTGAACAGCTACAGGCATACACAAACATAGAGAAATAGTGATCTTGTAATCTTGACCTTGCGAGATAAACCTTATGCTTTTTCGCTTATTAATCAATATAGAGTGCTGATCCCCAAAGACCCTGTGGGCCCCTTAATATTTTCCCTCATTAAGTATACCCCAAATTTCAGACAAATACATAAAGGTATTTGACGTTACTTCTAACAAACTTCGTTAACAGCATTCGAGCCCCCATGTTGAAGTAATTATGCCATTAAAATTTAAATCCCAGGGATAAATGGCAAACCATTTAAGCCTGCTGTGTTAAATTGTATCACTGGAAACCCTAAGGCAGGCTCTGGACCGCACCCGTGTAGGCCTTCAAGGCAAGACGCTCGCACTTTAACTTCCAAACTGGTCGGGAATCGGAACCCGGAAACGTCTTGAGTCTCTCCCTCCCCCCTCCCACACCCCCCCCCCCCCCCCCGCCCCCAGTCTGTTGGTCGAAGACCATGGTCACCACCCAAACACAAAATAAACACGTACGCCAACAACACAATGCAAGCATGTAAGTTTGCTCTTATCCAGCGTGAAAATCAGCCCTCAGGCCTCATGGATATAACTTTGATCAGGGTTATAACCGATATATTCCGCGTGATGCACCAATCATACTTAAGTGGGGACTTAGAGTTCGCGTTTGCGCGAGGAGTAGGGAGACGGAGCCAGACTGAGAACGAGAGGAGAGCTTGAGAAAGATGATCAGAAAGAAAGAAGACAAGCAGATGGAGAGCCACGAACCTAGTAATTGCGTCGTTTTCATCAGTTTTCTAAAACTCATTTGCAACTTTCATTGTGTAAAAACACTTAAAGTGCTTCTTTTTCCACATTGATAAAATTGATGTATATTCAGCAAAGTTGCCCAGAACGATTCGGGTTTAAGTCATACGGAATCTCCGGATAAGAGGTCAAAGGTCATCTAGGGATAATGTGAGGTCAGTTATCTTGTGTCATGAGCAAGTGTGAGGTTTTGACCACCACTCAAGCTCCTGGAGCATAGGTTGTGGCAACCGATCCAGAGCGGAGCTATTCATTATATTGAATGCTGACCACAATAGCAGTAGAGATTTATTCTGTAAATGTTATCAATGATTAGAATTACAAATCTGGCACACCAACCTTCGCTTTACTTGTGGTTAGGTAGTTGACCTCATGATACAGTGGTCTCGGGTTCGAATCTCGCTACTGCTTCTTTTTAAAATATATAAAATTTTCATTATTTTTTTCAGGTGAGAGGGAAAATTCTTAGTCCAAAAAAGATAAGAAAAAAAAATAATAGCTGCCCTTTGAGGTTAGTAAAGGAGACCTGCTCCTGGAGCGTGGGTGGTGGTCAAAAGCTACCGCGTGCTGACCATGAGGTGTTCAGGTCAGAGGTCATCCAGGGGTCGGATTGGGATCATTGTAAGAACTATATCCATTTGCGTTACAACATCGGTAGACGTTTCATATAGAAGTCCCATGGATGCAAATGAGGTATTACAATTGATTCCGTCATGCGTTTTATGAAGTTGTGCAGTAGCGCTTAACGGAATGAATGGCAATACCTCATTTGCATCCATGGGACTTCTCTATGAAACGTCTACCGCAACAGCAGGTACCGCACTGACTTCTCCCAAATACGTCAACGAGCTGTGCTCCTGGAGCACAATAGTTTGTTCATCTCATAGAGACAGCTATGTTTGTTATCATGGGAGATTAAACTGTACTTTGTTCCGACCGTCTTAGCCGGAAGTAGTATCAATTTTGTTATCAGATGAAAGGCCGTATTTTTCTCATTGAGTCCTGAAATTTCAGCCTTTGAAAACATTTCTTTCTCAAGGTGGCTACAAAAAACCCCCGTTTTTTAGGCATGTCGCTTCTACCAGAAGCGGCTAGGGGGAGTTTCCGTAACCTGAACTATCTGACACATTTTTTTCTGAAACACACTTAGTATCATTCATCAGGGGAAAAGTTTCATTCGGAGTACCACAGGGTTTCAGGTACTAAGCCCTGTCCTTCCGTATATATAATTACATACAGATTAATGCCACATCCAGTCCACATTGAGGTTGTTTGCAGATGACACAGCATGGTTAACCAGGAATTTGACAGACCAGAAATCATAATCATACTCATCCTTCAACAGACCTTGATACTCTTTCAGATTGGTCCGCGCACTCGGCTTAATTTGCAATTTTATGAAAAAAGTGTGCCATCCTATCCATCACAAGGAAACTCAAACCCGCTTCCCCGTATACGAATCTTTGGTGAGTGCCTCGAGAGAGTAGATCATCATGCCTACCCTGGTGTACCATCTCAATCAGTGACCACCGCTGGGATAACCACTGCAACAAGATCAAGGATCAGCCAGCCGTTTTCACTTGGATTACTCCGTCGTACTCGTTCTCCTCCCCCTGTAAACCCGTGGCGTAGCCATAGGGGGGGGGGGGGGCATGGGGGGGTCCGCGGCCCCCCAATAATTGATTCCGTCGGTTGAGATGAGCCCGTCGTTCACTTGAAAAATTCAGGTCAGGCACTTGCAGGCCGGATTGTCGGCAAATGTATAAGTTTAAAGTCAGGACAGTGTGCGAACAAGAAATATTTTAACAAAATCGTCAAAAATTAGCCCTCAGAAAAGATATTTTAAAGGCATATACACCCCAAATTTTTCAGGGGGCTTCCGCCCCCTCGACCCCCACCGGGGCTTCGCCCCTGGACCCTAACAGGGGCCCTAAGGCGTGCCCCTGGACCCTACCCATTTTCTGTCGGTTGAGAATGGGACACTGGCCCCCCCAATTGAAAATCCTAGCTACGCCACTGCTGAGACAAAGCGTCCAAAGCCAAAGCATACCAACTAAACTCACACGTTCCGCAAATGGAGTACGCTTCTGCAGTATGGAGCAGCGTACACCCTAGATGAGTAGATCGTTCAGCGAGCTTTGTCATTTGAGATTCACCGTAGGAACAACACCTTTACTTACCACCCTTGGTGGGATCACACCCATTTCAGACGTCTCCTTTCTCAACTCAAGCCAAACTGTTCTACAAGATGGGTTCACATCCATCTGTCAAAAATATCAAGTTTCCCAGGTCATACCATTCCT
This sequence comes from Ophioderma brevispina, assembly GCA_023653785.1. NCBI lineage: Eukaryota > Metazoa > Echinodermata > Ophiuroidea > Amphilepidida > Ophiodermatidae > Ophioderma > Ophioderma brevispina. Next base: position 5,350 of record JAMKCH010035011.1, read on the forward strand.
GCATCCCTTATTTTTCGGGAGAAGATTCATCATGTGAAAATAAAACCTTCCTAAAGTATCCATAGATCCATACAAGTTCTCTTACACCCACGTTCTGTAGAATCTGGAATCGGCTACCAGTTGTATTGCTGATGGGCTGTACTCGCATCCATCAGTGCCATGCCTTCAGGAAGCCGATCTGTCTATCATAGAATATTGGCGGCCCCCTCTGGGTTGCAAAGTTCTGTAATTACAAGACTGTTGAAAAATCACCTCTGCAGTGTCGTCAGTGGGATTTTTGTTTATCATTGGAATTTGTTTATCTTCAAACCTTTTGTGTCGTCTGCAAGAATTTCAGACGGCACCTCGGGGTATACTCTGTGTCTATGTGTGTATCTGTGTGTATGTGGTCTGTGGTCAAAAGGTTACCTTAATATATTGCAGGATGCCGTATGGGTTCCGTAGGTCTACGATGATGTAACTTGGTGGAAAGGAAGGGTGCGGGGGGTGGGTGGGTTGACATGTTTGGTGACCTCAATGTTACCCTTTTAGTGAACTCATGTGACCTTTGGTCCCGATCACAACCCGCGACGGCAGACGACACACAATGTATTTTTCTACACTTTGGCCCTCTTGGCTCTGATGTTCACTTGCACGAAATCCCAGTTTAGGGAATTAAAGTCTGACTCAGAGGATTTCGAAATATTATCTTTTGTTAATAATGGAAAAATAGTCAACTAGAACTAAAGATAGTAACCACCTAAAATTCACAATTCCGAATTTGGGAGATGAATCCTTGGATTTTTCGTTTTGATGCAGTAAACAGTGATTGGTAGTCTACTCCCATAGAGAATTGTGCATAACAAAAATTCCGGATCGGGAATTTAAACAAAGTTGTGATTTTCTCTATATGAAGGAATTCGATTTAAGCTTAGCAATTTCACACAGTGATTAGTATATGGACGGGCTTATTTACATGCAAAAAATTGAGGGGGCTCCCCTCCTCAGAAAATCTCCTGAGTCGGCCTTTAAGATAAACTTATAGGGATCACATCATTGAAGATTGAAAGAGAGTTGAGGGCTTCAGAGTCACGGCGGGACTGGGCGATTTGCGCGGTAAGCATAATGTTGAGCCTATCCGCCCCTAGTCCGCTTGTCCTTCTACCATCATAACCTTAAAAACGCATAGCAAGTTTGTTTCCTCCCACGATACTTGGTGGTGAGTGTATGCAAGTGCCAGGCTCACACATCCACATAAACAAGCAACCTTTAAAAAGAGAAATAAAAAAATAAATAGCTCCATATGATTTTGTCAAATTGGTTGGGGTCTTGGAGCACCATTTATTTCCAATAATTATATTAAATTCACTAAGAAATCTCAACGTCAATATCTTGAACAATGTCCCATCACGCAGTTGCCCGCGTTCTTTTGTTAATACTGCTGTCACTCTCAGTGTAAGTAGTGTGTGGCGGGTGTTCAGAGGCCGCTCTTATTGTTCACGTTAATATAAACCTTTGTATTGTGTCGTAGTCATCTCTATAGTTTTTTCCCCTATTTTTTTGTAACTTGGTGAAAGCAATACAACTAACACAAGCATTGACTGAGTTTGTGCTGGCGTTCTACCTGATGCCGTGGTACTGGGTAACACCAGGATCATAGCCCGAGTGGTTTCTTCTGATTTCAGTCGATTCTGATCATGTGGAGAAGTTTAGAGTCAACTGTGATCTTATCGTAACTATCGATCCCAGTATCAGTCAGAGGATACGAATCAAGCTTTTAGTTTCAATGTTATTGTAATACACTTGGAAACCCAACAGTTAGTATATCAGACGCGTCTGTTTAAACCGCGGGATGTTTAAAAAGTGTTGGAAAATTCTTAAAGTATCAATTGTTAATATGAGACTAAAGACACCTAGCGTCAGGTTATATTAAATAATAGCGTATTATTGCATGGTTCTTGGTGTTTGACGCGTCTCCAACGGCATATGCATGGATTGAGAAGAAATAGACAAGACTGTTTAAGGTGAGTTGGTATAATTCTTTTGCTTGAGGTTATTGTAAGCACTTTATACTTTATCCTTTGTCGTTTACTATTGCCAGACAGCAGATATCTAAGGCCATGGTAAAAATAAACATACCATTTTAGCGTTAAAACCCAATATCAGTGACTTACAAGTAGCTAGTCTACTTTGACATGTTTTGACCCTAAATATAACGTTTAAAAATATAAATTTAGGCCAAAATAAATTATTAGTTTCCCAATCCCGCCCCATTTTTTTTGCTGCCGGCATCCCAAGTTTTTTTTTTTTTTAAACAAAATTTTGATTTTATTTTCGCTGTCAGTACCTTTTCCTTTTCCACAGTCTCTTTTGCAGCTAGTTTTTCCCTAACTATATACCTGCGTGAGTTTGCGGGGGCACAAAGAATTCTTGCCGCACAGACTAGCTTATCGTCTTCATTGGGAAAATTGTTTTGGAAAGGGAAGAAAAAATTAAAATTTCCAGGAAATGAGTAGGTGAAAATATCCCTTGTATTTAGTATACTTATAGCGGTGGAGCTGTGCTTATAATGTAATGCCTTACCTATTACCTTAACTAAGAAATCAACCCTGGGAGTGTTTTGCTGTATAAACTCAGAGTGTTAAGATGTCAAAGTATATGGTCTGACGGTGTTGAACTTGTTGCAACAGTCGTTTCTATACTATTACAATTTATTTTTCACACAGACTGCAATAACTAAAACAATGAGCCCGGGATAATTTTAGCTGGTACCTTAGCGAACTGTTTCACGTTAGTGAAAAAGTGTGAAGAAAACGTGTTTTCCTTGGAGCGAGGAAACTGCAAAACAAGCTTCATACACAGGGTCACCATTCTCTCTTAAAATTACGTAATTTATTAAATTTAATGACGAATAAAAATGACACTTTCTTACATAGGGATTTTAACAATCGAGAAAATCAATTTTTTTGAGATTTTTTTTAAGATTCTTTCTCACTTCAATTTTCCAAACATGTACAGATGTAAACATGCAATTAATGTTTTTTGTTTTTGTTTTTAAAATTTCTACGAAATAGAGTAAATTAGTCATCCAAGCAGAACAATGTCGTTAATGCTTCCAAAAAAATTTTAACGATAAAGGTTTGTGGAAAATCGTGGATTACCAAGGAATTGAGCACTCAAGACTTGAAGCCAATTGAACATCTCTTTGCCCATCTCAAATCAAGGAGTGAAATAAAAAAACAAAACACTACTTTAGCAGCTGACTCTGGAAAACGCATGGTCGAATCAACCAAGGCCTTTGTCAGAAATCAATATCAACAAGATGCGCCGATGATGTACTGAAGTGGTTGGTAAGCAAGGAGGACCAACCCATTCACCTGTATTCACCTGTATTCACCTGTATTCACCTTTATTCACCTGTCTTCTCGGGCTCCAAAAATTAGGACATTTAAGTCCTATAATGCCCACCCTATCTCATTTACAATCCACTGCATGGAAAATTAAGACAAAATGGTATTTGTGCAGATATAGTATGCTTATCTATCTGCCATTAATTAATAGTCATATTTGTTGTACTTTTTGGAGAAGAATGCATCCACTTCACCCTTGAAGATGTTGACTGATGCTGCTGAAGGGGGGGGGGCATATTCCAGTGGTCCACGACACAGTGTGTGAAACTGTTCTTCCTTATATTCAGATTAGCATGTTGTTTCTGGATTCTAAGGCTATGACCTCGCAGATCTATCTTCACATCCTTCATGGTGAACAACTTGTTCTTGTTCATGTCGCTGAACCCGTGCATTATCTTGAAGACTTGGATCATGTCACCTCTAAGACGTCTATATGCTAATATAGGCAGATTCAGTCTCTCTAGGCGGCTCTTGTAGGGAAGATCCTTAATATTCGTTGCCCTCCTTTGAACCTTCTCCAACTTGCTGATATCTTGCTTTAGAAATGGGTTCCACACACTATTTGCATATTCAAGGTGGGGTCTTACTAAAGATTTTGTACAATGGCTGGAACATATCTTCATCCATGTGTGCAAATGTCCTTCTGATAAGTCCCACAATCCTGTTGGCTTTGTTGGCTACTGCACCTACATGTTTGCTGAACTTTAAAGTTGGGTCGAAGATGACTCCTAAATCTTTCTCCTCTTCTCTTCTAAGTCAGCTTTTGTTGACCCTTCTCTCATGTTGTATGTATTGATTTCATCCACTTGCCAACTTCTTGCCCAATGTTTAAGATCCAGATATTGTTGAGAGTATCACTTAATGTGGCCTTCTATGTGGTTATTACCTTGTGTCATCCTTCACATCTAAACATGCCCTTCAGAAGTCGGCAGATCATATTTATATAGATGACGAAGAGGGATTGGGCAATCGTTAGTTCAACTGCCCTGGGGGAGATACCACTTGTACTCAGCCATATGAGGACTATCTCTTTCCATTCATCTACCACCCGTGTTTCCTAACAATCAGGAAAGCTTTCCGATTCCAACAGAGAAGGTTCCCTGATCCATGTGCTTTCCCACTTTCTTAATCAGGGGGACCGCTTGGTGAGGCCAAATTGGAATCGAGGCCTTGCTTGAAATCTAGGCTACGCAAACATCCACGCCTCCTTAGTAGTAAATCCCCAATGCTAGTCCATGTATCCAGGACATCAGAGTTCCCTGAGTCAACACAGGATCTTCTGAGCGAAAACCTGTGCTGGTGTCACTGAGGATCTTCTTTTCATCCATGAAGCTAATGATATGATCCTAAGTATGGATTCCATATTTTGCATGATTAATGATTGTTCAAGCTACTCGGTCTGTAGTTTCCAGGTTACTGTGGATTTCCCTTCTTGAAGATTGCTGTGACATTTGATACTTTCCATCCCTCTGGGAACTTTAATTGATTTATTAAAGATAATTGTCAGTGGTTCAGCTAAAGAACTCTGCAAGTTCTTTCAAGATCCTCGGATGGATCCCGCCTGGCACCAGGTGACTACATGTAGGTGGTTCACATTCTTCAGCCTTCTGCAAACACATCTTCGTTGTAATTAACAACTGTCTCAGTGGTTCGCCTCATAATTTCATTCGGTTCACGGGAATTATCTGTTACAGCTTTCATATGGTTAAAAAAATTTGCAAAGAAAGAGGAAAGTATTGAGGGCACTCTCGGCTTTTTCATTCATCACTTGTAGTTTTCTTCCATCATCCTTAATAAGATCGCTGATTCCATTCTTCACCTTGGTCTTGGATCGCACATATTCCATAATCCTTTAGTTATCTTTGATTTCTCTGCAAGTCTGTGCTCAAATGCTGCTTCTTAGCGATCCACACCTTTGGTCGCCTCATCTCCTCAGCCTGTGTAAGCCTTCGTATTCTTTGTACTGCTTTGTTGCTGTGTATCTCTTGCACGCGTGAATCTATCTTTTTAAACCTTAGCTAATGCCTCTCTGCACTCCATAAGTGCTTTTTCTTTTCTTTCTTGTTGTTTCTTCATTGGCCACGAACCATGGTTTGATTATGGGTATTTCTGCTCCATTGCTTTCTGAATTCTGTTGGCAAAATTTTCCATGCATCGGATACTTCATGGTCCTCAAGTTCAGATCCAGTTGACTTCCCATAAGATCAGATTTCAAACTTGCATAGTCCTCCTTTGTTGGCAAAAAAAAAAAACCGTAGCTGGGGTGGTCTTCAGTACTGCTGTGGCTTCTTACCCGTTTCACTCAATTGAAGAACAATGTGGTCACTCTTTCCAAATGGGCAAAGTGCTGTGATCTCATCAACTCAACTCCTCTTCATTAACTATCACCATCCGTAGGCTTGGCTGTTGACTTTCTCCCCCTCAATCGTGTATTGCATCTCACTTCTTGAAACAGTAGTTGTCTTGAGGCATCCATAATGTATTTGCTTGGTGCAACAAATTTGCACTGAGGTCCAAGATTCCCAGTCACCTCTGGAAAGTTTAAATTGCCCAGACAGTATGTATGAGTATTTCTTACGGCAAGCTGCATGATGAGATTCACATGTGTCATTATTCTCTGTCTTGAGTTTGGGCTTCTATCACACAACCATCCGGAGGTTATCGTCTCTGATAATCTGGTTTCCAACACCAATGCTTTCAATCAATTTTAACAACGAGTCGTTAGGTCTCAACCTTTTGGCGTTATCCATTTTCTTTTCTTTGCATAATGCATACACCGCCTGCCCTCAAGTGATGATTAACAGTCAGATCCATCCAGTTCCCAACTCTGCTTTCTTATGTCTCTCCCTTATCCTTGGTAGTACTGTCGTGGATGGGGCTATGCAAGGTTTGTTTGGATGTTATTAATTACTTCAATTCACTTCCTCTGGTTAAGTAGGCTGTTTGCATGGTATAATGATTATTCTTCCCTTGTTTCCTACTGCGATTTTTTCCAGGGTCACTTGAAACTGGATTAACTTTTTCCAAGATGCTTTGCTGTTAACTGCTGGGTTTCTTTTTCCAGCATCACTATTTTTCGCTTCTAACTGAATTACCTTTTCCAGAGCTTTTAGGCTTCCCCTTACTGGATTACTTTTTCCAGAGTCTCTTTGTTTTCTTCGGTTCTTCCAGAGTGGCTGCATTTCCCTTACTTACGGTATTACTTTCCAGACCTAATGCTTGATCCTTCTTTACTATTTTTTCCTTTTTCAGAATCCTTTTCGATTACTTTTACCAGAGGCGATTAATTTTTCTCTGCTGACTGGAATTCTTATTCAGGGGATACTTGCTTTTTTCTCTACAACTGATTATTTCTCCAGAGTCACCTGTTTTCTTTTTTGCATACTGGATGTTTTGTTTTTTTTCTCAAAGCACGTGCTATGCTGACTGGATTACTTTTTCCAGAACTGTCTAAATCATAACTCGATGGGCTATTGCCTGAGTTACAACGACAGGCTGGTCTGCTGTACTGCCATCTAGGTCCCTCCCCTATTCTCTGTGTGACGTTGGCTTCATTCTTCTGGTGTAATCCGTACTTTTTTTACCTTATTCTACTAGTTACATGCCTTCTACAATATCTTCAACCCCATATCCCGACGTCTTCCTCACCTCCTCTCTCGCTGTCTATTTTTCGCACGTTCCTGGGTGACATTCTGCGGATAAAAATATTGCTCCAGGTACTATTGTCACGAAGTCTTTTCGCTGCCTTGAGCACCTACCGGTGTTAATCTGTTTGACGTCTGTATTACTTTGATCAGTCCTGTTAGTACCCTCTGTCCTCTTCCCTAATCTTTACTGCGTTTTTCTATCTTCACTTGTTCTAGTTCTAGGCCACCCGTGAACGATTCTAGTTCATCGACACATGTCTCTTTCTTCCTTTCCTTAGGCGGATCGCTATCTGATTCAGCAGATTGTGAATGATATGTCATTTTCTGGTTTCACGATCCCGATAGTCAGCGATGGCGGCTTGAATCTTATCTTCAAGTGAGGTTTCAATACTAATCTACTCTACTATGTAACTCTTGCATTTGGCTTCTACTATCACCGTTGTTTCTATTTACAACTGAGATGCTTAATAGTAGGACTGCAGTGGACACACAGTGACTGACCAAATAAAGTTGGGAATCTTCATCATCCATGATGGCGTCCACTCCGATTCTGAGCATATTAGTGCGATGTAGGCACATCCCTCACGCAGAACTCCCACTGGAGAGCTTTAAACCATATCATGGATCACCCTTCCACTTTTGCACGGGGCGTCATCTTCATCACCTACTACCCTTGTCTTCGGCCTTTTTAAGTTACTTTTGTCATGACCTGTCTGCTGTCTGCTGTCCTTGTCTCTTACTACTTCTTTATTTTTATCATTTGTTTAGACATCTCTTAGATTAGTCCGTTTGCTAGTGTTTTCTTGATGGTCTTGGCTAATCACTTTACTCATGTCCAGTACTGAGATCGCTTTGGGAGCATCTTGATTCTAAGTATGATCACAACAGGGAAGAATCCACTCACATCTTACGTGGATTTTACCCATCTACACTATTAAGTCAAAACAAACCCCGAAAAATCACAAATCGAACCATGCAGTAAATAAATGAAAAATAGAGTGATACAAACAACAAGTAAGATTTTAGCCCTTATCTGCTCACGTCTTTACGACTTCTTGCTTCAGTGATGACCTTTGACCTTTTTTCATTGCTGAAACTAAAAAAAAATAAACTTCATTTCCATAAAACCCTTTAATCTAAAAAAAGTTTTGGAAGCATTTAACCATTGTTTGCTTGAGGGACCTCTATTTTCTCTCCATACAGAAAATCAAAAACTAAACCTGTAAGCATTTTGTACATTTTGGGAAGTGAAATTGAAGTGAGTAAAAGAAATCTTACAAACAAAATGAAAACTCTGATTTTCTTAATTGTGAAATTCCTATGCAAGAATGTTAATTTAATTCAAATTTAAATATGCATTTCGTGATAAATTCCCGCATCTTCTGTTTTAATTTGGTGTTCACTAGGTACCGCGCTTGCGAAAGCTTGATGCACAAATTTTAGTTGATTTTGATCTTGCGGTTTGTGTGTTAATGAGTCATTGCTTGTTCCCACGTCCCATAGACCACTGTTCTATTTGTGTTCTGTCGCGTTTACGGACCGAAAATACAAAAGTGCGAAATTCTTACCTATAGGACCGAATTTTGACGTAAGAGTTGTTACATATGGATACAAAGCTAACACTACAGTTAGATTAAGCAAAATCTTAACAGTTTTTAGATAAGTCGGAGGACGGTCGTGATCACGAATGGCGCATTTTAATTAATGACGTCATTTTCAGGGAGAAGGTCTAACTGTTGTGCAATTGTTGTTGCACATTAAATGTGTAACATTTCCGGGTACATTTTACCCTTTTGTCAACATGTTACGGAGCTTAACTTTTCCGAAAAATGCACATTTGTCAGGATGACTTCTTTAAAACTGTTTATACGATTTTAGAGAGAGAGTGGGAAACAGGCCAACGAGAGACAATATTTGTAATAGCAACCAGATGTTAATAAATAACATACTAATCAATGGAAAACCAGATGTGAATCAGTTCTGGCTGTCTAAATATATTAACAATAACCGCCAACGTATATTCTTGGTATGGTGTCCGAGCAAGGGTGTTTTGATCAATACCCAAATGCTTGCAATGTGGCCTTATATTGTAGCTGTAGCAAAACATCATGTCAGTACTTATGGATGAAAAGTTCCAAAGTTTAAGAACCACACAGACATTTCCTAATCATGCTACAAATCCCCTTCAGTACTACACTTTGTGAGCTAAAATGAACATTAAAGTCAGTGTTTTATGTGTTTAAACAACTTATTGACAAGGGGGTCCCTATGGACCCCCAAAAATTTGTTTTCGCGCTGCCGGTTTACGCGGGGGATTTTTGCGCCAAAATATTTGTAATTGTCTGACTTTTTAGAATGCGCTCGTTTCATACCAAAGATTAAAAGCGTCCAAGCCGTTAATGAGTTATTAGTGGGGGTCCCTGGAATCCCCCCCCCCCGCCTTGGGCACTAACGAAG
>JAMKCH010035012.1:0-15308 GCA_023653785.1 Ophioderma brevispina
CAAATATCAAACAGGTATAGCAATTAAGAGATTTTTTAAATCTTTGACGATGGCAAATGCCCCCGCTTGAAATGAGGCAGCATTGCTAACGACGCAAAATTACAGCTTGGACTTTCTAATTGTCAAAGAACCTATAGCTCAGATGATAATTACAATTTTATTATATACCTTCTGGATGATGTGACTACACCTAGTAGAGTACAGGGGTCCAAAAGATAACTTCCCCCCTAAATGGACATTTCGTGAATAACTTCGCGTAGGAACTGTATGATTGGAAAATTTTTAAAAGTTTGAAGAGAGGAAACATTTGGCTCTGCCACAAAAGTTGTGCTTTCAAAAACACCTTTGGCAGCAACACACGCCCTTTTCATAAAAATCGATGACGTCATTAAAAGTGCACTTTCACCGTATTCAAAGGTCTTCAAAGTAAGAAATTAAAGGAAATATGTAATGATTCTGATATTTGGAAATTTGGTATGGATGGAAGCTTAAGTAACGTAGATTACCTATAAATCAAAATCAGTTGAAAAATTGTCACATTTGTTGAGTATTTTGCCCTTTAATTTCCCGCCCAATATAGATTACTCGAACGATTCCGACAAATCCACATCGCAGGCACATGGTGACGTCAAAGTGTGACAGGCTAGTAATTTAGGTCGTTGTGACCATCATATCGCAGGTTGCCACTTTCTATTCGAGTGAACTGCCAGGGGGGGTAGGACATGGCATCCTAACAGCAACAGCCTGGAATTCAAATCGGCATCAAATCGGCGCGACTCGAGTGCTAGGCCTTTCAAAGACTTACCGGTAGGAGGGGCGCTATTACGCGTATCGGACGGTTATAGGCTATCAGCTGAACCCAGTTTCAGACAGTTTTGTTGCACCCCCCCTGAGGACAAAGGTTTTTTGGTACCCATTTTGACGCTGTAACCCTGTAGATTTGGAATCTGCTTGTTTCCAAGCATACAAAGTGTCCCAACGTGGTGGAACAAGCACTTTTTACCATGTCATAGGGACTTTTTTCAATGAAAAATACCCAAAATCAAGTTTTTACATAAAAATCGTCAATTTACAACAAGAACTATGAATTTGGTGTCAATGAAAGCAAATTGTGCCATCAAACTAAATATGTACAGAAAATGTTCATAGTCTGTAATTTTAATTGACCAAAATGTCAATTCTTGGTCCAAAGAAAGCTCATTTTTTGGACCATTTTTAGGGAAAGTTTACAGTTTATTGTATTTATAATTTTGCACATTCCCCAAATGGCGACATAGATTTATGACGTCATATTAAAGATCTGCAACAAGAAATTTGGATGCCGCTTGTGCTGGGCACAAAAAAGTCTAAAAGTAGTGTAAAAAAACATTTTTTTACCATTTCAGAGATTTTTTCAAAGATAATACTCAAATCATTTTTTGAGCATAAAACAAATATTTATCACAAAATAGAGGGATTGATTTGGTGTAATGAAAGCAAACTTCCGCACATATTCCCTTTATTAATTACATGGATACACCAATATGTACTAAAACATGTGCAATTTTTTAAACATTTGGTGTTTGGCCAAAAAAATGTCAAAATTTTGCCAAAAAAACCATTTTTTGACATTTTTAGGGAAATTTTGCATTATTAGTCTATTTCTAATGTCCACATCAAATGTTAACACAGTTTTTGCTGTCATATTTAAAAAAAAAAGATCTGACACAGTTAATTTGGAATATGCTTGCGCCTGGGCAAAAAAGATGTCCAAAAGTAGTAAAATCAACTTTTTGCCGTTAATGGATTTTTTCAAAAGAAAAATATTTTTATTATTGAATTTATGTATGAGTTGTATAAAACAAGTATTTCTCGACATAGAGACTTGATTCGGTACAAATGCAAGCAAATTACCACATGCTAAACCAAATGTGTGTAACATGTGCCGTTTGTTTAAAGTTTTGAGTTTTTTTAGCCAAAATATAAAAATATTGCCCAAAAAACCCATTTTGACATTTTTAGGGAAATTTTTGTATGATTGTTTTTCTAATGGCGCACATTCAAATGTTAACACAGATTTTTTTATGTTATATTAGCTATGACACAGTGAAATGGGAATCGGCTGTGCTAGGCACAAAAAAAAATGTCCAAAAAGTAGTGATAAAATAAACTTTTTTGGCCAATTTATGGATAATTTTCAAGAAAATACCAAAAAAAATCAATTTTTGAGCATAAAACAAGCATTTCTCAAATAGAAACACGATTCTGGTGTCAAATGAAAGAAATTACACGACTACCCAATGGGTGTGCTAAGCATATCCTGATTTCTTTAACTTTTGGTGTTTTTTATAAAAAAAGAAAAATTAAAAAAAAAAAAAAAAAAAAAATATTTTTACCATCATTAAAAAAATCAAAATTAATAAAAGAATATACAAATACCCATCACACTGACAAGCTGAAAGCCTGCATTAGCAGGCCATCAAGCAGGCAGGAGGGCCAATATTGGCCAGACAGGACACAATAAAATATGCAATACAGATACTATAAAACTTGACGAACCCATTATATAAACCCAAAAATCAAGGTCGTGGAGAGCGACAAGAGGACAAAACACAAACTAAATTTTGCAGATAGGACCGCGTCCCAATGAGGTTAATTGCACACGTTAGATAGTAAGGTACGTTATGAGGGCGATTTACTAATCTTCTGAAATAGCCACTTGACACCAGCAAAATTGAAAAGAAGCACTTAGGTCTCCCACATTCCTCAAATTGTAACAGACCTTCTGGATACCAATTTCAAAACAATTTTTGGAGAATGTCAGACTGCAGAATTTTGATATTTACAAGATTACGCGCATGGGTGGTTTGGATTGTTCGTTTAGAGGAACGTAAGCTCTAATTGTGGAATGGATTTTATTGCTTGTCAATGAATGATAAGATCGGTTTTTGAGCAGTAGGAAGGATATTGATGGAAGAGTGCACCAGTTATTTTTTTTTTTGGTTGGTATACTGGAAGAGCAGCATTAAATACTGCAATGGTCTTTATAAGCCTTGGACAAAGCATTGGTGATATGCAGGAGAATGCTATTGTGCAACCAGGTATTACCTGCCTTGTTGGAGAGACACTTAACAGTTATCAAAACATGAGGGAGAGTTTGAGTATTTTGACCATAGCTTGCATGTACAGTAACATTTGCCCCAAGTGCGAAGGTTGGTAAACATGGGCAGGATTTAACTGCAAAAAATCAAAACCTCTTTTGGTAAAATTATATATCAGACTTCCAAGTAAGGTAACTATTCTCGGCCTCACTGAGTTTCAGCAAAGCCAGGTGCAACAAGGGGTTGGATCTAATTTGCCACTCCTTTTGTATTTCACATTTAAGTTCTTTTATGTTTCTTAAAAACCAACTTCCACGTATGTTCAACTTGCTCAGTGAGTCTTGATTCAGGGTTGGCGTGGCATTCCGTCGCTTAACTCCCTAAAGACTTATTTTTTTGCTTCCAATTGAATCACGAGTGATCTTACTTTGGAGAGCGTGGATTACTCTTTCATCGGCGTTCAATAGGCATCTAGCAAGTTGGTTTTTTTTTACGATTGATTTCACGATTATGGTATTTATAATTTTTGCACCATTCAAATGCTGACATAGATTTATGACATCATATTGAAGCACTGACGCAGTAAATTTGGAATACGCTTGTGCCTGGGCACAAGAAAACTTGTACAAAAGCAGTGCAAAAAACCATTCAATTTTAGGGAATAAAACAAGCATTGTTTAACTAAAAGCATGAACCGGTGTCAAAATGAAAGCAGACTGCACTGCTTAACCAAATATAAGTAAGAATGTGCCGTTCTCTTTAGCTTTTGATGTTTTGGCCAAAATGTTGTCCAATTTCAATTTTTTGAAATTTTTAGGGAACAAGATTATTATTTTATTCGAACATTTGGCGCATTAAAAATTGCAACACAAGATTTTAGATAATTACCAGATTAAAGCTCTGTCACAACAAGAAATTTGGAAACCATTTGGGTAGGCACAAAAGATGCCCCCCCAAAAGTCGTGTGTAAAGACATTTTTTTTGCCATTTCATAGATTTTGAACACAAATATTCACAACTAGAAACAAGTAGTAGTTTATGCAAGGCACATTTTGAGAAATCATCGGTGTGGGGCTTGAAACTGATTGTAGGGTGAAGAAGGGTCTTCCAAACTGAATTTTTAAAGAATTTTTAATAATTGGAAAGTGAATTTGGGGGCCAAAGACAGTTTTGGAGCTGAAGAACTGGCAACAAAATTTCTAAAAGTTTTAGCAAAGAACTGGCAAAATTCCCAAAATGTAACATTGGAATAACATTTGTGGTTTTGTGGTCAAAGTAGGGGTCTAAGAACTGAAGCCCACATGAACTGGGTCTAATGAAATGCAGAGGCCGCCCAAATGAGGGGGGGGGTCGGTCTTGACGGCTGCACATCCCATACCGGGGGAAAGCACTCCAAGACATTTTCCTGTGCCTGGACCGAGTATCGGCAGCCTTGCTATTTAAGTAGGGTGTTAAGTATTGGTGAAGTTAAATATTTTTTTGTTGGATTGTGGAAGTTTACATGCGCATATCCCATAGTTACACCTGAGTCTGTATGAACAAAAAATGGAAAACCTAGCTATGGTCTCCTCTTTCCATGATAACAAAAATAAGTACCAACATTAACATACCTAGTATGGCATCACAATGACGTCATCAAGTCGGCAAGTCGGCAAAAAATGGCATTTTCACCGCAAAAAGGGGCGAAAAAATCCAATTTTGCGCTCTAAAAATCGCAGAAATATCAGGATTTCATGCGCGTTTCAGCTCTAAATGATGGAATTTGGCTAGTTTTACATACACATAGAGTTTTAGGCCATACTGTGGCATAAATTGCAAAAATGCACCATAAAAATCCTTGAGGTGGCAACCCACCACTACCTTTGACTTTTAACGGCATACCCTAACCCCGGTGAAGGTGCTACCTTCACATTTTTTTCGCCTGATGACCGGAAAGATGAGAGAATGATTACCTCGAAGCTTTTTACGAAAGTTTTTAGCATTTTAGCGCACCGGAGCCAAAGTTCACTGGGAGCAAAGTTCACCCCACCCCACCCCATGCCGTATTGTCAAGAAATTACAATTTTTATGCCCACATTTGTTAATAATAAAAGTCTGGACCGGACTTTTATTAGTAAACAAACAGTCGTATGGTATCTTCAAGCCCACTTTAAAAATGCTTAGTGTCATGTGTTGATCTAACACTAGCAATTTAGACTCAAAATGGGCATTTTGAGTTTGGAAAAAAGTGACTGATAATGGTAGTAGTCAGTGTCAAGTGTCAGTTTTGCACTGTTCTACAGATTCAATTAAAATAAGCAGCATTGATAGAAGCAAATCAATGTCATGACGGAAAACTGATGGGCTATCTTTTTGAGTGCACAGCAAACAAGACATGCAAATTCTGCAATTAAAAACTTGTAAGATCCCACTGGCTAGGAGCAAATATGCAAATGGAATTATCATTAATATGCACAAATAATGAATTACGCAGTGCATGGGATTAATTAAATGCACCACAACCCACATACCAAAGTTTCATCAAATGTTCGATATTGGGATCTGGTAGATGTTTCACTTCGTATAGTAATAAATAGTAACATTGTTTGGAAAATAAGAAGAGAGATTGAACAGTTATATTGGAAATAAGAGCAGGAAACTTAAAGTTGCAAAGGTCTTTATGGGAATAAAAGCAGAAAAGTCTAAAAACACAAAGTATAACCTTTAGCCTTTGGCTATAGACATGTCTGTAAATGCAAGTATCTACAGGTCCTGAGTGCGTGGTGCAAGGTCATCAAGATGGGCTCAGAGGTCTGATGGTTAGAAACGGAACAGACGGACAGGAGCCGACGACACACCGGACAGATTTGCTATGACACAAATCCACCTTCTGCTAAAGGCTGGCGGGGTGGGGGTTAAACCTTCTTACTAAAGCAAGAGGGAAGATAAAAGGACCTTTTCCCAAAACCATGGGTCATGGGTCCCGATCAAAACATTTTTAAGTATAACGAGTCGCAGGTTTCTAATGGTAGGCCTATATAAGAAAACACCTTAAAATCTATTATAGTTTCCTGCTCTAAACGTATAAAATTTGTTCCACCTTATAAAAAATCACATTTTTAGCTCCCATCAAAACGGATTGAATATTGCTGTGCGGAACTTTACTTAAAGTACTTAATGGGTCATTCCCCCTTCATACAAAAATATAGCATTCACCGAATGCATGTGTGTCTGGCATCGTGGTTTGTGGGAATGGGAAAAAGGTCAAATGAGGTCACATGAAACAACATGTGGGACACTAACCAAGTACCAGTATATCAGGTGTAGAAAAAACGATCGACATCAAGTGGAGTACCCGGGGGGGGGGCGGTGTGGGGAGCAGGGGAGCAGCTTCCCCATGTGGGAAATCTTCCCCCTCTTGCCCCCACCCCTTGAAAAATTAGTGAATTTCTGCACACTAAGAAGTTCAAAGTGAAAACAAAGATATATAATATACTAACAAAATTTTCAAATGCTTCCCGCCGTCGGAAATATGTATGACCCCTTGCCCCCTCTGCAAAAAAAGCTGTTACGCTACTAATCGACATGCATGTGAAAACAAAGAATGCAAGTCGATGTCTTAATTGTTCAAAGATGCTGGCTATGTCCCCTTTCCGATGGTCATCCCGTATAAATTCAATTATTTCTTCCCTTTCGTGCATGAATCACTCCCGTTTGGATTACTCCGTTCACAAGTAACACCACCACGAAAACTCTCCCATATGAAATTGTTAATCCATGAATCGCTCATAGCGGAGGCAGAGACGAGCGCCTTGTTCAGTCTGTATAGGAATTACTACCGTTCACAAGTCAACACCACACACGAATCTCCTCCCATAATAGAAATTGTTAACTTCCACGAATCGCTCATAGCGAGGCGGAGCCGAGCGAAACCGCAGACACTTGTGTTGGAATCCGGATTCTAAAAATAGCTATGGCTATA
The DNA here is from genome assembly GCA_023653785.1 of Ophioderma brevispina. NCBI lineage: Eukaryota > Metazoa > Echinodermata > Ophiuroidea > Amphilepidida > Ophiodermatidae > Ophioderma > Ophioderma brevispina. The sequence goes on from JAMKCH010035012.1 coordinate 7,042, forward strand.
CAATGTGTTTGGTCAAAATTTCTATTGCTTTACTGTAGTTCGCTGGCGATGTAACCTTGATGACCTTGATGGGGGAGCGTGGGTCAACCTCGACAGACTCAGAACTGGCGTTGGTCGTACAGGGAACTTCCTTCGCGAGATCGGAGTGGAACTTTCACCAAACTGCGATTGTGGGGAGCCACAGACCGTTAGCCACATCATGGGTGAATGTGGGGTCTGCAGGTCCCCGAGAGGAATTCCAGGCCTGATCAACCTGGGTGATGGGGCTGTCGGCTGGTTAAGGACGGATCTTCCACTGTGATTTTGGACGAACGAACGCTGGCGATATAATTTCAGACTGCCTTGAACAAGGCTAGCAATTTGATAAATCTGGCCATTTTGGGCTATGACCTCTAATGACCTCTAGATGACCTTTGATCCCATTCGTACAAGGGGTAGCTGTGGGGCACTATCCAAGACCATTATAGCAAGTCCCATGTGTGCATGTATGTTGAAACAGTGGGCAATTCTGTTTAGTGTTAATATTTTTCAAATGTGCCAGTGTCTCTTTAAAATTAAATTTAAAAAAAACAGAAAGGGTTATCAATTTATTGTACATTGTGTAATGCGCAAAACCTCAAAATATCTGCTATTAAACAGAATCGACAGATTCCAAGTTCTTAAAAAATCGTGGAATCTCGACAAATCGAAGGATTTCAATTATATATATTGATTCTGAATGCGTTGTGAACTTGATTTGTGGTGATGAAGAAAACTGCTAGAGTAGTACATAAAATAAGGCGAACTTGATGTGTATTTAGCACGGAAACTCATTGTGCCGCTTTGGAACTTGCATCGATTTTGTCATATTTTGTCTGCATACACTCTAATTACAGGGGTTAAAATAAATCCCAAAAGATTGTGATTAGGACCAATCCATTTTTAGATTTTTAAATCTAAATATGGATTGGTCCCTAATCACAATCTTTTGGGATTTATTTTAACCCCTGTGATTTAGAGTGTAGTGGGCCTACAATTGGGGTGATATTTTGAAACTGGTGTGTTGTAGGTCCTCCTGTCCTATGTCCATGGGGCTATTCCATGTCAACACTCAAGATGTCCATGGCAACATGTCATGGATTTTTTCTTTTTTGTGTGGTGACAGATATTGATGAAAAATGAAAATCCTGCAATTTGAGCTTCATACCGCTTTTTAGTTCTCCCGCAGGTCCATTCAGAGGGGGTCACCACCAGAAATGGTGTGTGATGCAAAAGTTAATTTTGAAAGGGCCATAAACTTGTAATGGACCACCCACACACACACACACACACACACACACACACACAAATTTGAAAATCACTATCTTGGGTATTTTTGGTGTAAAATTCCAATCTGGTATCAAAAACATGATGGTTAAAAAGTTACTTTAAAAGTTGTTTGGGTTTAAAAATGCAAAGTAACAATATTTTGAATGTCCATCGCACAGCAGGACTTTCTACCAGTACAATAATAAGCACAAAAGCAATAAGCGAGTGATAGCCCATTGCAAAAATCCTAATTTTGCATTTTGACATATATTGACCCCTCTGAAAATCAATGTTGACATTCGACATCAACCCTCTACTTCAAATATGTTGAAGATGCATCATTGTGGGCCGCCAGCTATAGCTGGCAGGACCACTTAGCCAAATCCGTTGTGCGTTGTGTATGTATGTGTGGATGTGGGGGTGGTGTGGTTGTATGGATGTGTGTGTCAAAATGTTAGTTTTTTTTTAAAATGACCTCATTTGAAAAGTTAACTTCAATGGAACCAAACTTCTGTCATAGGTGTTGCACAATTTGGGATCCCTCATATGTTGAAGAGGTAAAGGTAATGTTGAAAGGTCAAAGGTCATGTGAGGTCAAGTTGAAAAAGGGGCTAAAAATGTAAAATTGATTAAATGAAAACTTGAAGTTCAATTGGAACCAACTTTTGTTCTAGGTGCAACCTGCGATCCCTCATATGTTGATGAGATTCAAAGGTCACGTGCAGGGTCAAAGCATGGGGCGGCCCACAGCTTATATTCTTGAATTTTAGCGAGCGCGAAAGCCGCGAACGCGAAATTCTAGTTAACGAATACTCTTGAAGAACCCAGCTTTGGTTTGTCATGATTGTCTTTCACATTTGAACACAAGACAATTTTTGTTGTATCCCATAGAATGTATACACTTGCATGCACAATGACTTCTGGATATACCTTTGTGTGGAATCTTTATAGGTCAGGTGGAAAGTTTAGGCACACAGCCTGAATGGATGGAAATGGAGTACAGCTTTTCTATTGATAGATTTTAGTTCATTAGGACCTAAGACAATCATTTTTGGAGGGTGGACAAAATTTGTTACAGTGGCATTTTGAAAACCAATATGGTGCTACCTGGCAAAAAATCACTAAAAAGTCCCTTAAGTATTCTGGATAGGACAAAATTTCTCGGTATCTGGGGTTTTTAAGCACGAGGAAAGTGTTGGTAATGTAATTTCACATTTTAAATTTCCACAAAATCCCATATGGTGCTCAAAGTCAAATTATGTGCTCTCGAAATCATTAAAAATGATCTTAACTCCTCCATTATACCTATTTACTCTACTTGAATACATGTTGAACCCCTAAAATATGTTCTGCAGGTGTTCAAAATCTGTTAAATGACACACTCTGCAGTGTTTACTTTAAACACTCTGGACCATAACACAAGCACGGTATAACCGTTCAGAAAAAACCGTCTTAGGTGCAAATGAGAGGGGAAACTAAGATTCCGTTAGGCAGATAGAAACTAAGATAACATACCGTAAATCTCCCGGGGTGTTGCAAATGTGAAAGTTGCACATTAGCGTAAATTTGGGATCGTTTAATGCACAACTCCACAGACGATAATTGTCGCATTCAACTACCAGTACGATAAGAAAGTCCCCGTTTTTTTCAAAGGAAGCACGCAACCGTACGTATACCAGGGGGGGGGGGCGGCAGGATAGCGTCGTTTTTCCCGAAAATGTTAATCTTATTAAAGGAACGCCTAATATGGAGCGAGAGTTATGTAAGATTGATACTTTTAGTGTAAATAACAAAAGAGTTAAAAGTGATTCGTTTATACCACTTGAGGTAAAAAACTGATAAATGTTAATCTAGGAACTGAAAGGTAGGCCTACCATAAAAACCTATTAATATCACCAGCTTATTATGCATTGCATTTGGTAATATGGTTTCTTAAATTGGAAAATGGTGTTGTAGATCGGATGTTTACTTTTTGGGTGCATGGTGAAGAGGGATAGGTGAAGATTTTTCAGCTCATGTGCTAATGTTAAAGAGCATGGAGGAGATTTCCAGGAAGAAGCGCCCCCAAATTTTTCTCGAAACCAAGTTTTTTTACGTATTTGGGAATGCTTACCAATGATCGATGACACCTGACGTGAATAAGCCGAATACGCCGTCTTATTTATGTAATAAGATGATGAGTTAGTAGTTTCTGTCGTGCACGAACAGAAAGTCAAAGCAGGGTTTTCTATGGGGGGGAATCGATTACGATAGCAGGAAGTTCAAAACAAGTTTTGCGGTTTTCTTTGAAACCTGTTTGCTAATAAACCTTCGAAACTTCTCGGTAGGTGGTCTACATCGATCCAGTGAAATTTGAGAGAGAAAGTCGTATCCTAAAAAACGGCTCCTCTTGTCACTTTAATAAAAATCCTGACCAATAGGCCTATAGGAGGGGAATAGGTGAAATCATTTTAGGATTTTAAGGTTACACAGTGGCCAATTTATATAAAGTGAAATAAAAATTTTTTTGAACAGCCATTTTATTACGTTTACACGCAACTTTATTATGCTCTGAATTGTCGCTGGGAGGGTACTCCCCTGCCCCTTCCTCGGTAGCTACCCACTGATTTGGACTAATATGCAGATTGGAGGTATTTGGAATTCAGATTGGCCAAAGAACGGTGTTATTAGGGAGGGCCTATGTTCTCCAGAGGTTGATTTATGAAGTTAATGTAATTGTGGCAACCATATAAATTTATTCTACTGGGTCTGACTATTAGAAAAAACGATTGTTGCCATTTTTTCCGTTAACCTTTAGTGACCTTGACACAGGTCAAAGGTCAAAAGCAGTCATCCATTGTCCAAAGTATATCAACTTGGTACCAAAATGTGGCAAATTTTACAAGGAATGTTGTTATATGGATTTATGTTTGTTAATTGGGCTTTGTTTTATGTTAGATGCAAAAAAGCTATTAGGCTACTTCGAGGACAATAATATGCATAAATTTACTGTTATTCAAAACCCAGTTATGTCCAAAGCAAGATCCTACACAACCCCCAGTATACCGTGATAGTAATGCCCATGGCATTAGTAAACAAGTTGTTTAATATGAAAATGTGCAAGATAAAATTGTTGAGTAGTAGTCTATATATACCAAACCCATGGAATGATCTAATAACTGGGAAACAAAACAACGGAGTCGCACTACAGAGACAAAAATATGCTATACTAGTTATTCTTTCAGTTTCAAGTCACATATTACGATGATTTAATGATTATTCCATTCAGAGGGCACACGGTCATTGACATAGGGATATCATGGGCTACCAAAGAAGAACAAAAACATGTTAAATGGGTATTTTTTCAAGGTTGTGCATGATACATACGTAAAAGGGGTAGCAAAAACACTGAAATTTAAAAAATGGTCTCCAGTGCTTTATTGCTTCATTGGGGTTGGAAATTTTGAGTTTGTATCGTATTCGGCTCACTTTGTGTAAATGAGCTATTTCAGTATGCCTACAAAGAAACAAATTTAGGGTCAAATATGCCAATACTTATTAAAGTAGGATTTACACTTACCATACATTGTTTAGGGGTGCCTTTTAGACTGATCAAATTGCTGGTATACTTGTTACGGTACTTTTTGAAAATCTTTGTCGTGTGCATGATATCCTCTTGTCAATGACGCCCCCAACCGGGATTGGGAGACCATAATAGTCTAGTCAGGTTTAGTCTAGGTCTATTTAGGGGGCGGGATTTTAAAATGTGGACATTTTGGTAATAAGCAGACTAACCCCATACAAATGGTCCTTAAATTCTCATCACTAAAAAGTTAACTGTCAAATTTCACTACAAATTGGGCCATTTTATGGCACAAAATCATCAAATAGTGGACCTTTGCCCCTTTGGTGTGGGAGTTCTGTGTGTCAGTGCGGATTTAAGAGTCGCAGTGTCGACAGCTGCTGACAGGGCCCCCTAAAATATTGCTCTCAGGGCCCCCTCAGACACCATCTAGTCGTACTAAAGCTGAAATTGCATTGCGAAAGCGACGCTAAAGGACCCACCTTAAGCTGCTTGACAGGGGCCCTTTCCTTAAAATTCCGCCACTGCTTGTGTTGTGATGGGTGTGGGGGGGGGGGCTGCGGACGACGACCTGCTGCTGATCACAGGATATTCTCTATCGCGATTCCAGACTTCCCAGTGCCAACGTTCGTGAACAAAAACTCAAAAGCTTAGTGTATGATTTTGAATTAGGTTAGTAGATCATTCACTTGGACCTATTGGCATACTCACAATTTAAAAATGGTTTTCCGTCTTAATCTTTTGGCCCATCAAAAGGACTTTCTGGTCTTTAAAAGACATCTTCCAGCTCTAAAAGGCAACAGGAAGGCACAATCTGGACACAAAATATGAAAATGTCCAGCAATTAGAGATATGCTATTACCGATAGCGTATGCAATACAATGTCAATACACGTATGAATGAACCCATCAATCTAACTATTTTCTCCAAAAGTCTGAGTCAGGATTTACCAGGATAATGTAATGATAAGTGGTGATGAACCATTATAACACACGATAAATTGTGGAATCGATCAAGGTACCTATACCTCAACAAGTGGATTTTGTCCTCCAGTATGGACATGCCAAAGTGGTTATGTTACAAAATCTTGACTGGGTTATTGCAGAACCTGTATACACTAAGATAGATGTGCAATGAAAAAAGGTTTTTGTCAGTTTGTCAAAGAAAAAAGCAAATTGAGATAACAGTGTTGTTTGAACACTTATTAAAGATTATGTGAACATATTGTGGAACAAGGATATAACATATATGAATGTTAGCTAAGTTGACAGCAGAACAATGTTTCCATGTTCTGCACTTTTTATGGAGAAGAAAATCGCATTTTGTCTGGGGGGATGACTCGAACTTGATCTTGCTTTAGACTATAGACTTTTCAGGGTCTGGTTGAAAAGGATGCAAGCAATATTACAAATGAAGAAGAAGAGAAGGAAGAGAGGAAAGAAATCACAATTTTGGTCTTGCACATTTTTACAAAGTGTAACACAAGACAAAGGACATTAATAGGCAGCTATTTGCATAGGGGTTGGGGATAGGCCGGGGGGGGGTTCTCAACACAAAGGACCATATGGGGACTTGCAACAGCCATCAGTCTCATTTTAGCCATCTGGTAATCAATGACCCCTTTCTTCATGCCAATTTTGGTATATAAATGGCCGGGTTTTTCAGAAATTTCTCCAAATTTGTTGGAAAATTAGTACATCAAATTTCCTCAATCTGAAGTCAAAATGTGCTTAAGAAATCACAATTTTGAGGAAAAAAATTGGCAAATTGTAATTAGGGTTAATTGGTCCCAAAATTTGCATCTCTGGTAAAGCTATGGTCCTTTTTGGCAAAAAATGGTTTATTATGCTATGGGTTCCTACTTACAGATTCTCAGAGGCCTAGGGCCCTTACCAGCACTGAGATATAGGGTGGACCGTGAGTCTAACTTGATCTTGCTTTGGACAAGAGTATTCAGGGTCTCTGGATGGAAAAGAAAGAATAATTAAAAACATCATACATGTGACTAGAATAAGATTACAGGATACATCTTTTGTCTCTGAAGGCGAATCGGGGTCATTTCATGGTAATACAACCAATTAGTTCCAGGATTTGGTATATACTACATCGATCGTGTTCTCTGCACATTTTTACAAAACAAACTGGTTTACTTTACTTATCCATGGGTATTACTAGCAAGAAATATGGTTGATTTTGTCGGGTCATCTAAAATTCACACAGAGTGTTTTCAGATGACTGCATTGTGCAAAAAACTTGAGGCCTAACTCTTCCTTTGGACAGGACCTGGTCAAAGACACAAAATAAATATCACATTGCAAAGTTCCATGTGAAATTTGCACATTCCCGGTACCAGGTCGATAAATTTGGACGATGTATTGACCATTTGGACCTTGACCTGGCGTTAGGTCACTAAAGGTCAATGGAAACAATGGCAACATCGATTTTTTGAATAGTTCAGACCCAGTAGTAAGTTGATAGTGGTATCTGTCAACAGTAACATGATTCACCAAATTTACATAGGTCCCTACACTATATTGACATGATAAGCGAGTGAGTCTCTGTAAATGAAATTATGGCGGGACTGCACCATCCTCCCGACTTTCCCCCCATCCCGGGTTATTTCCTGCCGGTTTCCTAAACCATTCTTTTATTATATTTTTTGTAACCGGAATTGTGATTTTGCATAACATCTTTTGGTGTAACATTGGTCAATGTTTTAGAATGGGTTGAAGGTTGAAGGAATTTAATACCGTTATTTATATTGCGAGAATTATCTTACAACTTCCGATCAAAGAATTTTAAACTCGAAAAAATGATTAAAGAACCAGAGAACACAGTACAGACGTTGATATTGGCAAGGGTGTGCCAGGGGCAAGGATTTCAGATTTTTAAAGAAGTTGACCGTTCCAAAAAGTGTTTTCAAAAGGATGGATTCCGTATTTTAAGGTGTTGATTGAGCTCTTTTTTATTATATACAGATTTGCGAAAAAAAGGACAGAGCTGCGCCGTCTGACAGCCCATTTAAGGAACTGTCTGTACAAACTAAGTCCGTTATAGTGTATTTTTTTAAGTACTGGAAAGTACCAAGGCCTAACTTGAAGCTTGGAAATTCAAAACAAAACCGCTATACCAATAAAATTTGTGGTTTATCTCTTTGCACCGTTGCAGTTTTAAGTAGTTAACTAAAAAATACCTTCAGAAGACTTAGCAACAGCAGTTAATGGTTAAATAAAAGATTAAGTGAGTTGAACTATCAGAAACCGGAAAGTCGGGGAGAAACAAGATGTCGTGGAACCCAGTTAAAGGCTGATTAAATTGAAAATCTTCCAATCTATGTTTTTATTACTTGGAAAAAAAGATATGGCCCTCTTTAATAACTCTATTGTCTCTATTTACTTATTTTATTTCCTTAAATATA
>JAMKCH010035013.1:0-23724 GCA_023653785.1 Ophioderma brevispina
AGTGGATGTAAAGAGGAATTGCAGTCATGAATATATGTGAAATAAAAGAGAAGATTGTAAAAGAAGTGTTCGCTGTTTTTAAATTTACAAGGACTCTAATGCGACGGACAAGGTTCCGCACATGTAATTGGTGGACGGTTTCTTCAATGTACCTAAGGTGCGGTAAATTGTGGTTCCCGGCGTTGCGATAAAGGGAACAAACAATCACAGAGACACAATGTAGCTTTGCAAGGACGTACTTGAGGGTAGTGAAATAAATTTAAAAAAAAAAACAAATTATAGACCTCTTGAAAGTTTGAACTCTTTTCGCTGAGTTTAGGTAAAACGGCGAGGGGTCACTGTTTAAGGCCAAAGTTCTAGTACCTCAGTACCATTAGTAGGGGTTACATGTTACTGTAACTACTACTATACTGCGTCCCCCCATCCCGGTTTTTTCAATACACTCCCATGTGTAGCATTGTAGGAGGTAGGTAACAGAAGGTTAACGACGGGTGATGGTGGACTTCCTGTCAATCCAAGCTTTGGATTCCAAATTATTAGAGCTTGCGCTTTTTACAATCGGCTTCGATCCGTTGAAGTTTATCACCGTGTATTGAATACTGAATAAGCGGTGTTCTTTATTGCTTATTCACTGACCCTTGGTGCCCCTCAATCCTGCCCATAATATACAACACATTTACCTGAGCAATTGATCATACATTTCGCAATAAGAATACTGTTAAATAGCAGCGGTGACTTAATATGGGGCGGTATAGTGCAGTTAATAGTGCATGCCCCCAATAAAAACTGATAAACGGTTTAATATAGGTTTATAGCATAGGTGTCGTCGATATTGCCCTATGTCCGACACATGTGTCGGCATAGGCCATATCTTGAAATGTCTCTATGAAAACACGATATCGACAACGTGCAAAAAAACCTTCCATTAAAAAGGACATGGTCTACTCAAAAATTATTATGAATATACAAGGCATATATGAAAATAATAAGAACAGTAAAATATATGAGTACGATTCTGCATATCTGGGATTGAACTTAACCTGACGCTACTTACGTCTTTTAAGTTCATTTACCCCAAACGCAAAACTAATACCCACAGGAACCCTGCCTGGAGTTCTGGAGTTAACTGGGTCATATGGGTAATGAGTTTTTCCGTGTGTCCAGTCTTGGATTTATATATTATATAAAGCATAAAGTCAGTTTGATTGAATGATAAAATTGTATTAACTTTTGTCGATTATGTTGAAATGGTCATAATCAACTTATACAGACGCCATAAAAAATAACATGGCCGACGACAGCCCTAGCATATATTAAAACGTTTTTTGGACGTTGTATAGTATAAGTTCTTAAGGATATCTCATTTTCATATCGGTGGCACTCATCAGACTGAGGGTCGCCGTCCAAACAAATTACAAACAAGCAACAGTATGTACCGTACATGTCCAAAGAAAATTGCAATTTAAAGACATCACCTACAAATCACTTTATTCAGCACTTTCCAACTGACACAAGCACTACCCAAAATCGTGTTTAGTTAGATGGACGCTGTATAATAGCGTACAAATACAAAACAAAAAACAAGTGAAAAATATAAGGGTGGCTTAATTAGGTAGGCCTACTTGTAATATATTGCATTATTTCTGATTTATAATCAACAGATAGCTCAGCTCACATCAACTTTGCAACCTGTTTTTTTACCCCTTATGTTTATCAATGTGTTCACTCTTGTTACCACCCTTGTCCTGTCCCTGTTTTTGGTCTGTCCCCTGTTTTTATTTGTCTTGTTCTGTCCTGTTTCTTTCCTGTCCCAACCCCTGCTGGCTTATAATTCAGTTCTCTCGCCCACTGGGTGGGGTCAATCCTAAAGGTCACTTTATCTTAATGGCCTCTCCCACACCATGCTCTTCATTTTTTTTTCTTTACATGTTATTTTACCACTCCTAATCGATCTCCAAATGATCTATTTAAGTATTCAGCTTTGTTTATACATATAATATATATTGCTTAATTATTTTGACTTCATAATCCTCAAATGGGCATCTATGTCAATCTGTCTTTAAACAATTGTATTTTGATTTAATCTCACTATATTTTATTTCCTATTATCGTGTTAAATCGCTTGAAGAATGTGGTGAATATAAAATGAACTGGGTCAATCCAAAAATAGTCATCATCAAAGGTGAAATTTAAAATTGCTTGTATGAGTGAATAATGTCATGGTTTGATAGAGTAATAATTGACAGTTCGTGGATCAAAACTTTTTTTTTGGTAAAAATCGTCGTTGGCGAGATATAAAAAATTAAGATGAAAATTGCGCCCGCTTCGATGTGGTTGGGACGGAATTGAAAAAGTGATAATAATTTAATAATAATAGCAGGTAACAATAAAATTGTTTTTGATATTTAAGGGGACCTTAGTCAGAATAATTTTGATACCAAAACTATGTGACCTTGTGTTTCTATAAGAATTACAAAATACGAAAATTATAAAATAATTCCGTCCCCCCACATTTTTAAGGGTTTTTTTTTAAGTTCACGAACAAAACAAAAAATATAATTTTTCAGCAAAACGTCAGGAACCATCAATATTAGGCAACTAATATTTCTAAACGAAGAAATCATGGTTTTAATATCTTATATGATTTGAGATGGTTTTATTGTTTGAGTTCTCATTTTGTGGTGGGACGGAAGCATGTGTGTTGGGACGGAATAACACACGGAGGGCCTGAATGTTGCAGTATCAGCGTTATAGATTTTTTATGTAATTCAAACCATCTCCAGATTTTTAAGTGAAAGAAACTTATTTTCCTCTGGCCTAAATCATTTAAACATCTAGAATCACGAGACTAACTGTTGTGCCACACTAACACAAACACGTGTGCTCTCCCAATATGCATCTTTTTGATCTGTTTCCATGATTGATTTACTGCCTCCTCGAAATTATATCATCTGTAGATGTTTACACCCAGGATCGACTGATTGTAGTTTGTTTTTCAAATTATCATCATATTTTTGTTATTATTACATGATTTCATCTTTTATTTGACTGTATGGACAACTGCGATGTGAATTTGAGTAAGCAGCTAGTTGTGTTTCAAGTGGCATCACCCCTTTGCCTCCACACAATAGCACTAACGATGGCAGTGGCTAACTTAACAATGGATGCCAGTAAACTTATTCAAATCTTCTGCATGAAACTTTCAGTGGATTCACCAACAGTGTAATATTTGACTATTCTATGTGGAAAAACTATGGAAAAAGACAATTTCACACTACTGTTGCCATTAACCCAGATGTATTTGATCAACTAATGTATGAACTTTGTGAAAGTGTTATGGCATTCCAGGGACAGAGGCAAAAAACAACATAAAAAAGGAAAAATATACAGATGCATCATGCTGGATACTGACAACAAGCCCTCCCAGGTCACAATCACATGTTATGCCAGTCCAAATTAATATGACTGTACAAGGAAATCTTCACAAAGAGTGGTGTGATAGTGTCCTACCTGAGATCAGACACTTGATACAGACGCAGAAGAAAGCCACTCCAACTCTATGTGGTGCAGCCTATCCACATCAACTCAAATCATCCATCACATCAACTAGTTTACCATGCTTTGAACTGAATGCCTCAGTTTGGACCACAGTGTACTACAAGAGTGCAGGACACAGACTGACCAACCAACTTGTGAACTGTGAGACCGTGTGGTTATGTTTCACAAAGGACCCAGGACTGAGACTCTATCTGACAGTGAGACACAAAGTGTCACAACCCCTGTTGCAAAGTGCTCGCAACCATTCACTAGTGTTACATCAACTCGAGTGACACTCTCCAACCCTTGGATCATACAGTTTCAGTTCCTCTTGAATCAGATGAACTTATGTTGACACCAACAATACCAACAAGCAACCGCTTTAGTGTTTTGCAACAGTTGAGGAACCAGAGCCAGCGTTACAGACCAGTCCCCAAAACCAACAGATAAAGCCAACACCAAAGCCACGCACCAAGATTCCAAAACCATCACCTGAACCAAACTTCCCCCATTGAATCTGTCACGTCCAATAAACCTCTGAATCTACACATATTACTCAGAAAGTCAAGCCGGATGTTTTATCGGGGGGTGACTCAATCCCCAAAGACTTGTCGCGGGAGACGTATTGTTCCACGTCGCTTGAAAGTCCTAAATCTGTGCATCCCTGGTAGCAACTTAGAACTCTTGATAAAATTGGCACCTGTCCTTATTGAAGAGACAATCCCTAATCCAGTCAGTATTATACACTGTGGCACCAACAACTTGAAAAATTGTCTACCCAACGAGAGTTGTTGTCTGGACCTTATATGGTTAAACTGCCAAAATGATCCACCACATCAACCCAAACATTCATGTAGGAATATCATCGCTAACTGTCGGTTCAGAGGAAATCAGCAAGGCTGAACGAATAAATGCCCAGACTTTTTGATAAATGTCAATATTTCCAGTGGACCTATATAGATAACAGAACATTGAACTTGCACATCTTGCACGCGATGGACTGCACCTCAACAGAAGTGGAATAAAACAACTGCAATTGAACTACATCTTTTTTAAGGTTATCTACTGACATCGATCATGAACACTTGAACTTGAAAAAAAGAACTTAAATGTTGCATAATAGGTTGATTGTAAAATGTACACCTACTACAAATATACAAAAGAAAGAATATTCGTAACTCATACAGATGGTTATGTAAATTCTCATATGGTCAAACAAACAACTTAGGGGGCATGATTAATAGCTCAGGGACTATAATCTAACAAAAGATAGTTTCAATCATATGCATGATTCACAAAAAACTGTATCTGCTTTAAACTCTGTTCAATATTCATGTCATACACCTATTCTGTTATACATGTATGTGGTATTTGTTCTTGGAAAATTAAGCCAACAAGCATGTAATTCATGCATTCAGTGATCTTGAATCCTTTCATGTAATGTGTAACTATTGATTATAATGCTAAAAAATACTGGTGTCAATTCCTTTTTCTATAGACATGTGCCTCAATGTGCGTCCTTCTGTGATGAACCATTATTGATCTTAAACTGTTCCATTGGCAAGGGATTAAAGATAACACACCTGCAATATTCGTAGCTTAAGAAACAAAGGTGATTACTTAAATATCTTTATTCACAGCAAAACAATTATTGATGTTCTCTGTTTTTAACTGAAACTTGGCTTTCCAGTGATATTGATGACAGTTGTGAACTTAAAATGATGATTACTATTTTTGTAGGAATTGATTAGAAATACAAAATCATGGTGGGGTATTGCCGTTATATTAAGGAGTGTGTTAATTTCAAAGAAATCAGTGATCTTTCTCAGTTATGATGTTGAAGCATTGTGGATTGAAATCAATCTGCCACAAACCAAACCAATATTCTAGGCACTGTCTATCGTGTTCCTGATGCTACGCTTGGGGGGGGGGAAACTTTATTGTTTGGACAAAAGTGATTATATGTTTCAAAAATTGTGCTTCTATTTATGATGACTTATTATGTAGGGGACTTTTAATATTGATTATGGTAATCGTCTCCAGCTAAAATGATCTACTATTGCTAAACATTCACAGCTCACTCAACTGATTAATGACTATAAACGCATACTGAAAAGAGTAAGACAATTATTGATCTTGCTTTTGTATCTCGACAGAAACAATTTCTACCCCTGGTGTTCACAGTCTGGGTTTAGTGATCATTCTCTATTTATGTTGTTCGGAAATTACATACGCAGATTAAGCAATTCATAAAAATTACTAAGACAAGATAATATAAAAATTTTAATGGAGGGACTTTGTTAATACATAGAATATTAATGAATGCAGTTCATAGTGTAATGATGGTGATATTGCTTGGAATATTTGGAAAGAATTATTTTGTGAAGCCTGTGATGCTCATGCACCAGTCAGGAAAAACGTATGAATGCTCTAAACCAGAAAGGATCACTAGTGAATTTGACTTGTTTGCAAAAAGACCTTGTGACTATTTTTTCGCTAGGAGCTCATTAAATTAATGATCCAAGATTGGCATATGGCTTAAATTTTATAGAAATAAAAGCCAACAATATGAGGCACTTTCTTAAAAAGAGATTCTATTCTGCTTCTATTGCTGAAATGTAACAACTCAAAAAAATTATGGTCTATCTCACAAGCTGTTACCTAACAAAGCATCATTCTGCTTCCAAGTCTGTTAAGACTGATGATGGTTTCACATCTATAGCTAAAGATACTTGCTATGCTTTTAATAATATTTCACTTCTATTGGTTTTCTCTTGCAGAAAGTTTGCGGGGTGATGCCATTAAGGCACAGCCAGCACATAAACTACAAATAATTTAATCGTCTTGTGATCTTATTTTCGTTTCTGTAAGTTCGCCAAAGTTTGTTTATAAGCAAATATGTGATATGTATATAATTAAGTCTCCAGGATGTGATGCTTTCAGTGTAAAACTTCGGAAAAGCTGGGGCTGCTCCTATATAAGCAATTTTTTGCTTTTATTTGCAACCTTTCCTTTACTAAACGGTTTTTCCGGCAGAATGGAAAAAGCAAAAGTTACCCCTATATTTAAACATGGTGGACAAGTCAGAGGTGGGGAATATCAGATCCTATTTACGTTCTGCCACTTATTTCGAAAATCATGAAAGAGCTGGTCACAAACAATTGTATTCGTACCTTGTTGACAATGGCCTTATCTTGATAACCAAAATCAGGTTTTGTGTAAGCATTCCACAGCTACTACTTTGCTTGAGTTCAGGATTTTATTTTGAAAAATTGGATGCGGGTGTGGAAACAGGTGCAATTTTTCTTGACCTCAGAAAGGCTTTGACTGCCGTTTTAATGCCATTCTCTTCTTCATTGATAAACTTCACAAAATGGTTATTACTGGTCCTGCAATTACATGGTTTCATTTCCTATCTCAGTGACAGAAAATAAGGAAGTCAACATTAATTCTACTCTTTCTGACTTCAAACAAATCAAACATTGGTATCCCCAAGGCTCTATACTTGGTCCTCTTGCTTTTTATCATTTTTGTCAATCATCTTTCAAAAAGTGTTAACTGTAAATGTACTATGTATGATGATGGATACAACCTTCTTTGTACTTCAGAACAATCCAAACCTCTTGAATTTGAAACTTCAATCAAAACTTAAACAAAATTTCTAAAATGGTTGAGATAACAAATCACTTTGATTGAATGCCAAGAAAACCAAGGTTATGGTATTTGGTACATGTCCAACGTGTTCCAATTTATGTTCAAATGTTTCTCTGCACTGTATTGATACTATTGGAAGGGTTGTCCAGTTTAAATATCTTGGTGTACTTTTGATTCCTCTGATTGATGTCCTTGTGTGATCATATCAATCAAAGTCTGCATGTATTTCTAAACGTTTGTGGTGTTATAAGAAGACTTAAATATTATATTCCAAACAGATTACTCTTAGTATGCTTGCAAATTCAATTGTCATGCCACATTTTGACAATTGGCAGCCCTGTATGGTCTAACTGTACTAACGCTTATGAACAGCACTTCAAGTTCCTTCAAAATAGATAGCGTGCGCATAATTTTATCAGCTGAAACATGAGAAACTCCTGTTAAAGACTTGATGTGTTACACTGCAGTGGAAACAAACTTCAATGATCGGTTTGTATAACCATTACTAATGCGTTATTTTTAATGCTTCAAGGTCTTGCCCCAGTTTACCTTTCCTCTCGTTCATTATGCACTCAGTTCATTTTAAAAGGGACCGGGGTCAAACCACAAACTCTTTGTATGAACCACCTTGGAACCTAAAGGCAGGGAAACGTACGTTCCATTCCCTTCGAGAGCAACCAAAATATGGAACAGTCGTCCTTCAGTTATCCGCTTGTAACAATAAGTAAAAGAGGTCGATCTCAGCGTAAGGCATCTAATTGTTAAATCACAACAACATATTTTGTCTACTGTAAGATGTCTATAGTTTATTTTATTACTCATTGCCTTTTATTTGATGTTGTTCTGTGTGTAGTTATTTTTTATCTTATGTTAATGTATGTATAATTTTCATTCGTACAAGTGTATATGCAGTGCATCTTTGGAAATCAGTGCTCTTGTCACTGATGGGGTACCCTGCTAAAGAAGTTTAAATAAATAAAAAAACTAACCACCTTGTACTGAAAAAATGTATACATGCTTTTGAGCACTCAATCGTATGGTGATGATTGTTGTAGAGACCACAATGTGATCAAGATATGACTGAACATCAGGACTTCTTCAGTGTCTCAGAAAAAGGACTGGGGTACAGGGGATTGGGTCCATTATTTACAAGTGTTTCCAGGCGGTGGTGGTGAAGGAGATTGGTCCCATAAACAATGTTAAGGACAAGGTCTGTCACGTTGGGTTAGGGGGTACTGGAAGTGGCCTGGGAACCGGCAAATGCAAGTATGACCCCAGTATACATATGTTCTTGGAAAGATTACACCTTCCCTTCCAGATGGGACAAGAGGTCAAATGGTTACTCATGTAGGTACCTGAGCCAATGGGGGACATTAATAAGGCAAATCCACTTTAAAATTTACAATGGAACAAAGATTAAAGGATATCATGCCGAGTGAGAAAAAAATTAAGTGTTCTAATTATATTGGTTGATTTGAAACTGCATTTCACAGTGTTAAAGTGAACTTGATCATAAATCAATGCTTGTATTTTGGCCTTGATTAAAGGTAATTAATTGCATTCAGGACTTAAAACAATTACTTGTAATATGTGGAATTAGCACTCAAAATTGCGGTGATATTATCAGTCTAAAACAACTGCTTCTAAGGTGGTGTGGATGACAGCTATTGGTTTGGTCATATATGCTTGTCTATACGGTATAATAACCCATAAATGGTAGAGTAGGATATTATATGACACTAAAATATGTTTCCCAGTTTCAACCATTTGTAATTTGTAGTTCCTTGTCAAATTAAAGAAAATTTTCAAAATTCATGATATATTTGGTAACCATGGTAACAGGATTTTTTTGTTTTAAGTAATAATACTTGTACTTCGGTCAAATACATTATTAAGTGAGCCTTAATGTAGTACGTTAATCTTTCACTAAATTAGTTTCAAGACAACTTTGTCAGTTTTTGACACTTAAAAACAATAACCAATAGAATGTGGACAAAATTCCGTCCCACCACAGTCCAGTACCAACAATAGACCATTTTTTTTTAAACACTGCTATGTGAAATTGTGGGGAGTACTTTTTTCATTCTTGCATGTTAATATTAGGATAGTTGGACTATATATCAGTGTTCAATATTACGTCATATCCTTGTATGTTGATAAAAATTACACAAACTTTTCGTGGTTACAATTATGTGTAAGGCTATCATTCCGTCCCACACCTCATTAAATTTGCATTGCATGGAACACACTCTACAATCCTTCGCGTCTTTTTGTATGTTTTGTATATGAGTGTCATAAACTTTTTCTTTTCTCACAGACATTATTAGGTCCATTAAAACAAAAACTAGGGAGATGCAACTGAAAAAGTGCTATCAAATTCCGTCCCGCAACAAAACGGTATTTTTGGCTCTGACCCAACTAAACTTGTATTTGATTGTTCACTAATCGTTCGAATGAATGAAAATATTGAACTGAACACACCACTATTGTTCGCTTACCATAATTTTATAATGTCCAATTTTTGATTACATATTTATTAGAATATCCGCTTTTCCGACATCTTGGCAGCAATGCATCACAAGTATTGAGTATTGTTACTTAGAACTTAAAAAATAATAAAACACTTAAAAAAAAAAATCAAATGATTATTTAGAAAATAAGAGCAAGGTGCGTTTAAAAATGTTGTTAGGCCTACTCAAATACGCAATTCTTGAGAACAGGCATAAAGGTATCAGTAAAAAAAAACCTAAAAGTATTAGAATAATGAATTGACAAATGTTACTGCAAAAGAAATAAAATGAAAAAAAATAATAATAATAAAAACAAAAAGTTAAGGAAAAATAAAAAACAGAAAAAAACTAAATAAATAAATAAATTAACAAGGACATAAAATATAAATAGCTAGATGCGCACGAGAACAAATTTAAGGCATCCACATCGCCACCAACGGTGGGTCCGGGTATAGACTTCACAAAAAATATTACAGGACGGTCGCCAATAGGGACCACTTCCATAAGGCCCCAGTTTTATAAAAAACGGACATCTACGGTTGTTGGTTGAACAGATCAAGAGTTACAGAATCAACTTCGTTGCCTGAAAACTGATGTCATTTGGTCACCGTGGGCACATACACAGCATTGTATACAAGGTGCACACGGGGCATCAGACAATACAGATCCGATCGATTTTTTTTTTTTACGATAATGATCAAGGATCGAAGGTGATTGAGGCGATGTTATAAACCCAATTAAATTTAGTTAGGGACAGCTCTGTGGTTTGATCGAGAAACTCTATCAAGAGACCCAGAGAGTGTAAATTCGGCGGCCCTGCGTTGCGGAAAACAATTTGATTGATTGTACTTGATATGTAACAATTAGTTTCTTCGGGTGTCAATGAAAATTGAAGTGGATTGAAGATTGGTTCCATTTCTATATAGGAAACGCATCCTCTTGCTCTGGAGTAGAATGACATCAAGGTCATCCTTGCCGGGTGTATGTGAAGCGGATCAGGAGATATTAATTGATATGTGCCTCCACAATTGCTAAAGTTTTATGCTGAAAATAAGGCCAAAATAAGGGAAAGTGATTACTGGCATATTTAGGGGGGTTGTGAAAAAAATGCTAATAGAAATGAGGGGAGCTGACATCTTTTGAAATATTTCCTTTACAGTGTTGGGACAATCATTTAAACCAAAATGTAGAGCCATATTTTTTATTTAGGCTGACAACAGGTATCTTGTCAATTTTACCAAATGCGAACCAGGTATTCTTCAGAAAATGATGAAGTCCAGCTCATTATATGCAAAAATGCTATACAAGCCAAATTTATGTAGAATAGCCGAAAAAGCGAAATTAAAAAAAATAAAACATTCAGTAACTATGTTAGCTGCGTCCATTCAGGTGCGTTACCAAATGCATGGATAGAAAAATATGCAAATAAGATGTGTTTTGTTCCTTAAAGGGGCATTTCGTGATCAAAAACCTCTTACCCCGACTTACCTGAAACAAAGTTTGAGATTTTATATCACTCTGAACCGTTACCTTAGTAATCCATGTGTTACCAAATATTACGTGAAAATTTGGGCGTAATTTTGTAAGAAATCTCGCGATTGTATTTTCTGTCTGCAAACAGACAGAAGTACAGACACAGTGGCTATGGTACCGTGGGATGGGAAACAAAGAATTGCCTCATAACACAAAAACCGCACGGATCGGAAATCAACTCAAATTTGGGAAATAAGCTTTTCTCCAGGATATCTAGCGAAATGAATAAAAACTCTGAGGTGCTGGATTGGAATAATCATGAAAATGGCACCTTTAAGTACAGGGCCTATGGGAGAAAATTCCTAATTTAATAGGTGTACGGACATTACTGGCAAAACAATTGGACTATTTTAAATGATAAAATGGCCAGGTAATTAGGGGGGGTGGGCAAATATGACTTTTTTCTGAAAAAAAAGATTTAAAAATAGTGGTTTCTATGGCCAAATTTGCCATAGGAATCCAAAAAGAACCGTATTTTTACATATGATGAGGTTCTGACGTCTCTAAATTACGAAAATTCAAAAGGGCCGCCAAAAATGACGTCCTTTTTTGGACTCATCACCTACTTTTTGGGTAAGATACCACTTTTAATATGTCTATCTATAGGTTTTTGGGGTCAAGAAAACTCAAATCTGACCTTTTGACAATGCGTATCCTACATTAAAATGAGTTATGTGTGACTTTGATCATTTTCATAATTTGTTGTAAGTAATTTCAATACAATGCTTTGCTCAGATATAAGTATTTTGTTATCTGTCAATCATTTCGGTTTTTTTTAACTATACATCAGACTAAAAATGAATGATATAAGAATATGGCATACCTTAGCCTGGAAGCTAATGGACATTATCCTTGTTAAGTCCCTGCATAGATTGCGAGTGTTGAGATGATTACTGAGAGTGGAGAGATAGGATTGTGGGATGATGGAGTTGTGTCAGAGTTGTTTAGATGGAGGAGGGGGTGCCGTGAGGACAGGAGTGGGGCAGTGAGTGTGGTATAGTTCCAATTTTAAAGGGAAAGGGATGCAATGAGTTGTGGTATATACATAGAGGGGTGTGAAGTTGCTGAAGCATGCGATGAAAATTGTTGGACAGGGTTCTAGAGAATAGGATTCGGAATATAGTGGAAGTGGATGAGATGCAATTGGGGTTTATGCCAGGTAGGGAATGATAGATGCAGTGTTTATTTGAGGAGGTTGTTAAGGAAATATTTCAAAGCTAAAGGAAGAAACTGTATTGTTTTGTAGACTTGGAGAAGGCATGTGTAGTAGTACCCGAAAGAAAGAAAGAGAAGGATGAATGTGGGCGAGGAGGAAGAGAGGGATACAGACAGAAATGGTTAGAGCAGGGATGAGTTGTTTGAAGGAGCAAAGACAAGAGTTAAGAGGGGGTCCTGATTTGTCTGAATTATAGAGTGAGCTGTGAAGGTGGGTGTGCCATAATTCAAGGTTCTGTACTTTCGATGTTGATATTTGATATTGTGATAATTGATGTGGTTACGGAGTGCAAAAGAAGGGTTTAAGGGTTTTATGAGTGAGATGTTGTTGATGAGGATGGTGTTAATGGGTGAGACAATGAGGGACTGGGGAGCAAGTTTGGACATGGAAATAAAACCTTGGACAAAAGTGCTGGTGAGCAGGGCGGAGGAAGAGAGGGAGGTGGTAGGAGTAAGGTAGACCCATGTTGCGTTTGTGTAGGCAGAGGGTGAATGAAAGCCAATCATTGACATTGTGAGAAAATGTGGGAAATGGACCATGGGAGATGCAACAAAGGTGAAGAGAGTTGTGTTTGGCAAGAAGATTTCATGTGTAGAAAATGCGAGAAGGGTGCTGCAGGGATGGTGGAACGGGAGGAAAAGTTGGGTGTGAGTGGAATCCGTGAAGGAGTTCACGTACCTGGGGGACAGGGTTAATGGGGTGGTGGATGCGAGTGGGGTGGCTGTGACAGCTAGAGTGAGGTATGGGTAGGTGACGTTTAGGGAATGTGGGGAGTTGTGCTGCAAGGGGAAAAGATATCTTTGACGATGAAAGAAATGGTTGTTTAACTGTATAAAGAGTTGTGTGAGATCAGTGATGCTGTATGGGAGCGAGACTTGGTGTCTAAGCAAAATTGAAATGGGGATTCGGAGAGGGAAAATGAGAGAGAGAGCAATGATTGAGAGCGATGGGTGGTGTTGAAGTTGATGGTACGGATGAAGACAGAGGACTGATGCAGATGTTGGGGGTTGAAGAAGCAGGTGGACGGTTGTCGAAGGCGAATAGTGTTCAATGGTATGGGCATGTTCTGAGGAGGAAGAATAACGAGACATGATTTTAGAGCTTTGAGTCGAGTGTGAGATTTGAGTAGGGGACATCCAAAGAAGACTTGAAGAAGCAAGTGGAGGAGGAAGAGTAGGAGGGTTGGGTTGAGGATGGAGGATGCATTGAATCGGGCGAAGTGGAAGGAGCTGAGGGAGTAAGGGCGGTTGGGTTGCTGCGAGTGTGAGGGGAAGGATTGAAATGAAGGATCTTCAAGCAGGCCATTCGACTGAGCATGTTTTGGCGATGACCACGAGGTAGCCAGTACGACATTGGTCTATGACCTTTTGACAGCATCGACATATGAAGGAACCTACTACACCTTAACCCAAGTCTGTTTTAAATCTGCTTAAACTTTGAAACCAGCCTCCCAACCAAACGGAACACCACACACGTATGACATGCGCACTATTGCAAAATCCCTCTACGCTTTCAAGCCCAGGGGAAATAATAAAACAAAAATACTACCAGTACATGGTTGAAAGGACAACATAATAGTCGTATTTGAGCAAAGCAGGGTGATAAATTACTTAAAAAAATTATGAAAATGATCAAACTTCACACATAACTCATTTAGGTAGGGTTGTAAAACATTTAAGAAGTTCGATTTGAGTTTCTTGACCCCATAACTATGTAAGACATATTAAAGTGGGTTTTTTTTTTGGCTATCCACCCAAAAAGTAGGTGATGAGTCGAAAAAAAAATAAGTCGTTTGGCGGCAATTTGAATTTGTTCGTAATTAGCGACGACAGACATCATAGTATGTAAAAATAAAGGTCATTTGGATTCTACAGCAAATTTGGCCATAGGAAACCACTAGTTTCAAAAAAGGTTTGGTGATTTGCCCAACACTAGGTAATGTGATAGCAAACTGACATGTGGTCAAACAGTGGGTACATTTCAAAATATGCAGAGAGATGCACACATTAAGACACTATCAGTGATTTGCTAAATCAGAAAATCGAAAAAATCTATCAAAAATCAGCTTTTGCAGGTATGTAACAAGAAAAGGTTCATAAAATACCCTGCAAATGATAAAGACCAGAAGCACCTAATAAGGACAGAATCGAAAATTTTAGTCATATGCCGTTCGGGACACCTATACTACAACACGTAATGATGGGGAATCGTATCGTGGAAAACATTTGCGGTTTTCTCACTTTTCTGTTCAATTCTTCAGAAGTAAACGGTATTATTGAGAATTGTACAGCCGTATCCTTCACTTTGAAGCTATTCCTGCAAATTTCAATATTTTTCACAATCACTGATAGTGTCTTTAATTCTCAAGGATAAGTGTATCTTTTGAGCGATTCCTCAATTTTCAGATATTTTTTCAAATCACTGATCGTGTCTTTATCATTTCCCAGTCTGTGGTATCTCTGAAAAAAATGAACTAGTAATTAGTATGGCATAAAACCCCTGAATGCCATTGCGTGTGATCCTAACATTCTTGAAAAATGTTTTCCAATAAAGTTGTAGATAATATTTAAAAGAAGATTTGAAATATACAAAGTCACTTTTCTGATTTGCTTGGAATTTTCAGTGATGTCTCTCGAAAGACATAAAATGGCGAATTTACTGTAAATCTTATTTTTTCAAAGGGAGTGATTAAATGGAAAAGTGCTCCCTCAGACATGAATCTTTTAGATCATCTCTTCTAAAAAGGGTGGTAACGTCATGTAAGTTGTGAAGATAAAACCGCAATTTTGATTCAAAGATTGTACATTAAGGTGCAACATGTCATTTTCAAGATTGTGGTCCCAACTGGGCACAATTTTTGTGCCAGAGAGGAAAACAGTGACTTTATAATGTCTAATTTTAGACCGTTATTGTATGCATTTAATTTTTACACCAGAATGATAGTAACTGGTCCAAATATCAAGCTATAAACCCTTCCCTAGCCTACAAAAATATTTTCCTTATTTAGAATGCCAAGAAATTGTTCAAATTTATGCCCTTGTGGAGCATTCCAACATTTGGAGTGCCATTGGACATAGATTAGAAAACATTCCAATGTGCACATGTCTCAATCTTCTATACTAACTGTAATTTATTGGCATTTACGGTTAGATCTTTCGAACACTCTTGGTGACGTCCTTCCCTGATTATTCAAAGTGTGTGTGTGTTTGCAAATTCAACCACCACGACCGCAGAATAATGGGAGATTTAGTATTCTGCCACCATTAAATCGGCCCACATTTAACATAAAACATGCGTTTATTCCGTTACGGTTCCCGAATTCGTACTTTTGGCAGAATACTAAATTCTTTCCAGAGGACTGGTACTCACACATTTTTATTACATACAGGTGGCAAGAATAACTTTTTTGGTTTTCTTTGGCCACTCGTCCACATCGTGAATATGACACCTCTTCCGCTCATTTGGTATATGGGATAGAATAATACAAATCGGGTCCCACACCGATGTATTCAGCTGCCGAATTGTTTTTGTTTAAATCCAAGCTCTGCACTTTGACCTTCCACATACTGTTGGGTGCCGCTGCATAACACTAATCGGTAGTGATACAAATTCAATGTATGTGTTAGAGGTGGCCAGGTGTAATAATAGTGTATACCTGGATCATTGCTCCAATGACGTAAATAAAATCGGTGCCAGATACTCTTTCAGGCTCCAAAATAACCTCATGCACCTAGGCATTTGCCTAGGTGCCCCTACCATTTGCCTTGTTGCCCTAAAAAATTTGCTATTCTTTACATGTAATGCCTAGTGCCCTTTTAAAATGGACAAATAAATTGCCTTGCCCGCCCCAATTCTTATTTTGGGATCCTGCTTTTTTCTCTATAAGGTGCAATGCGCGTTAGGTGAAAGATGTATTCATTGAGGCGGTTTATTTTCAATCAAGACCGGATTGACGAGTCATTTCATTCGTTGTGTGGCCCAGGGGTTAGCCGAGGTTCGCTTGGTTTTTCCGCTACGGTTAGCCCCTACTATAGGAGGTAGTACGGGAAGACGGCAACGCCTACGGGAACGAGCTAGCCAGGGTAGGACAAAATTAACCAACCAATTAGTATACAAATATTTGGAATGCCTAGTGTTTTTTTCGTGAATAGTAAATATATATACACATGTCAAATTTGAATTTCCTATTTCACGAGGCGAAGCCGAGTGAAATGGAAATTCCAAATTTGACACTGACCGTGATATATTTTTCTATTCCACAAACCATTAGGCATTCAGATTGTTTTATATACGATACAAACAAAAATTTTTCTGCCGTTGAATATACTACTATTCAATGGCTCAATTGTTATAGAGACACCCAAATCCAACAACATGATTATTTTGCGGATTGTTTGTATCAACTTGTGGGAGAAAGGGAATTACCCAATGTGGCAACAGCAAGTGTTTCCTATAGGGGTATGCAACTGGCAACACCGGCGGAGAGCACATCATGGCCGCACGGAACTGTGTACCTATGCATGAATAAATGCTATTATATAAAGTAACCATAATGCCTCCATTAGCCTTCATAGCAGACGAAAAAAACTTAAAATAACTCAGGGATCGATAGATTACGAACCACCTACACAAGCCAAGGATTTGCCTGAAAATTAAAGATGGTCAAGATTCAGGGCGATAAAAAATCGCCTATGAGTGATAGTGTACAGTAGACAGTAGATAGAACTCTATGGAGGTCATCTGAATTCTGTGTCGATTAGTACTTGGGGACAATCGATAGCTAGGGAAGGTTTGGCACGTAAGGCTTAAAAATCTACTTTAATTCAGTTAAGCTTACATAAAGCTGTCTGTGTCGACTTTATGGCCTGGTGGACATTCGTAGAAGTGAAAAAAAAAAAACTGGGTGTATGAGAGTTTGGCACGTAAGTTTCTACAGAGGGTTCTATTAGTGTTACTACTAAGACTAAGCTCAAGCCTACTCCCATCGACTGTGAGTGGTTTATCCACAGATCACAAAGACACTAATAGTTGTGTTAAGGGAGTTTAAAACTGTTTACCAAACACAGCACAGCCATGTCCTGCCATGGCTTATTGCAATAAGTATACTTGTATGTGCACTCTGGCACGCCCGTACCATGTACTGCGATGATATAAAACACAACATGATGGGACATCCATTCAAAAGTTATTCCCATATTGATTGGGGTGAGAAACTACTTGACATCTTCCTGTGTTCTCATGTCAAACAATAACCACAAGTAAACTTCTGGAACTGTGTGCACAATTTCCAATTACTCTGCGATTTTTCATGAGGATTTGAGCATCAAAAACTGATCCAAAGGTGCATTTGGATTCCATGGTATTCATGTGTTTGATTCATTGGTTAAGTTTGACTCATATTTATTATATAAAAGTCGGATGCATGTATAAACAAATGACATCTGGGGTTCCACCTGGTATTGGAGAGATGTGTGCAGCGGTTTTCAATACACCTTCTTTGTTAGTGGGTTATATCACACTAACCACAGATTCGATCGGTGTAGCTCAAGCTAGGCTGCTAGGCAATAAAAACATAGAAGCAAAACTGACAATACTGTCACGCAGAAAGCATAGGCAGCAAGATACAGCATTACCACAGGCTAGCAATAAAATATTTGAAAGCAAGCCATTTACCGTTAACATTTGAGTGTAAAAGTTAAGCGTCTCGCGTTCAACCTTTACGCCGAACATAATTTCGTAAAAAAAAAAGCCACATACCCTAACTATTAGACAACACTGAATTAGTAAAATGGAGGATGCCGATTTCAGGTGTGGACCAGGTCCCAGAGGTGAATGGGGGCGCCGCAGCAGCAGCACAAAACATGAACAAGACCAAAGCATCCCATGATCAGCCAAGTAAAGCCTCTAGGACCACTAGCTTTCACATCCATAAGAGTGGTATGGCGGAACAATGGATAGCTGGAAGGAACGAATTTCTTTTATATAATCTTTGGCAATGGGAAACAAAACCCAGAAAGCAACAAAAAGATTTGTTTAAAATATTCATAGGTAGGGAGGGACGAGCTATCATGGACACACATTCAAAACAGATGTAGAGGACGGCTCACTAGAAAACGTTCCAAGGAATTTGATCACAATTGGTAGCAAAAACGCAACATAAATGTGGAGCGAACAGATTATTCACACGTAAACAAGAGAGGAGCGCAAGTATGGATCAGTACATCACTGAAGTGAAAATACTAGCATCAACATGTGAATTAGGTGATCTAGAGGAATCACTAACTCAGACCTTATCATGATACGGAATAATAATTCCCAGTGGCGGGAAACGTTGTGAAAATATCGAACAAACTTTGGATAAATGGCATACAGATGTGCAGGGGCTAGTGAGATAGTAAAGCGCAGAACAAGGACGAACAATAGAGGGCAAGACAAAAAGGAGCTAGTGAGTAACATAAGATAAAAGAAGTCAAAGACACCACGCAAAGCAAAAAAGACGACAAATACCAAAAACAAGGTCCAGCCAAAAACGTGAGTCCACGTACGCAACAAACTCGAGCAAGAAGCAAGTCGCGCAAGCAGCGTAAAGATGATACACAAGTAAGACGACCCAATGAAGTAGCATGTTGGTACGGTGGCAAAACGCACCAACGAGACAATCAGCTGCCAGCTTATGGTAAAAGGTGTACAAGATGTGGCATATATAATCCATTTTCAGACTGTTTGTCAGCAGCGTCCGAGGTGTAGACCAAGTGGAAACAACTGTATAGGAAGCAACAGATCTCAGAGCAAGCGTATGATGATTGTCGAACGATAGTGAAAATTGGACAAAGATAGGTGATAGTATCATTGCCAGATGCTTGTAGCCCGCCAGCGGAGAGGTCAGCACAGAAGTACATTGGCAGGGACGAATTTGCGGAGCCTCATGTGATATCCTTACAAAAAGTATGACAAATATCATGCACAACAATTGAGCCAACAAAAACCATTCTTACAACTGTACGATGGCAGCTGGTGACAACAGTCGGAAGAACCACATTGAAGGTCACGAATCCAAAAACCAGAAGAAGTATCTGGTGGATTCCGAATGTATTGGACGCAAATACGTAACCCCTCTTGGGACGCAAATCGCTGAAAAAATGGGTCTTATAGAGTCAGTATCAAAACATGAGTGGTGTATACAGCCTTAAGAGTACATTCAGCAAGCAGCCAGCAAATAGCAATGCAGCAAGCCAAAACCACAGCAAGCAAAAAAGTGCAGCACGCCTCATTTACAAGGCCAGTTACAGCAAGCAAAATAGCAATACAACCAAAACAAGCAACACAAAGTCAGCTAAGCAATTCATCAGGGAAAAACTTGCCAGCAGCAAAATCAGCAGCAACAAAACTCAGCAATGCAAAAATCAGCAAACTGAACAAATCGCAACTGAAGCCAGCAAACAGCAAATTCAACAGCATCCAAAATCAGCAAATGCAAGCCAGCAACAGAAAATTCAACAGCATCAAAATCAGCAACAGCAAAAGCTCTTACTATAGACCAGTTATTGACGGAATTTCCTGATGTTTTGAAGGCCACAGGAAAACTTACCTGGAAGTACCATATTGAGATGGACGATACGGTGAAACCAGTGATTCACGCAGAACGTAGAGTTCCAGAGCGTTACAGCCGCAACTAAAAACACAAAACAGTTGATGACATGGTAAAACAGTCATCATCTGTCCAAGAAAAACAGAGGCCCACAGACTGGGTCTCACAGTTTTGTTGTGGTTAAAAGAAACAATCCGGTAACTTCGCTTAGTTGGAACCCAAAGGAGTTAACAGATGCAACACGAGAAGTATCACCGACATGACAACAATCAGATATTCTACCTGATTGGAATCAGCCAAGGCTTTAGTGTCCTCGAGCTAAAAAGGATTTTGGCAGTGGAACTGGATGAGAAAGCTCAAAACTCACTGTTTAACTCACCGATGTCGTTTCGGTGGTTACGTATGCCGTTTGGACTCAAGAGCGCCCCGATGAATACGAAAGGCGACAAGCTCAAGCATTAGAAGGTCTTGAAGGAGTTAAGATCATGGCAGCTGATCTAATGATCTTTGGAGTCGGTGCACACCACGAGGAAGCAGTACAAGACAACAACAAACCGCTTACGTCAGCTGATGCAGCGTTGTCAGCAAGTCGGCCTTAAGCTCAACAAAGAGAAGGCAAAGTTGGGCTTACAGCAAATACCCTGCCTGGTCATGTGATCAGCAGCTCAGGATTGTTACCTGACCCCCGCAAGATACAAGCAGTGGTAAGATGCCTAGCCCCAACAATGTGAAAGCAGTGCAACGGTTGTTGGGATTTGTCACCTCTTGGGTGGGGGGGCCCACACACAAAAGATGTTCTTGCCCAACCTCAGTTGATCTCTGGGAACCGCTCAGACAGTGAACTCAAAGGTGTTATATTGGAATGAGACAGGCAAGCCACACTCAGCTTTTGACAAGATTTAAAACAGCAGTCACGCCATCCAGTTACTAGGTATTTAGCAATGACAAAAGAGGGTCACCAAATAAAACACCAACCAACCAAAACCACAAATCCAAATATTCCAAGATTTCATAACCCAAATAATAAAGTTTTGGCCGTAAGCACTTTTTTGGATTTGGCTTAGCACTTTTTGGAATTTGGACTTAGGCACTTTTTGAAGTTCACAAAAATTTTGACTTGGCGGTACTTTTACCAATGTCAGGAACTATAACAAAATATAGACTACAGCACAGAATTACTGTGTAGGACTTAAACAGAAAGACATGCATAATTTTTTTTTCCTAAAAATGATTGTGTTGGCAATTTACAAGTTGAAACTGCACAACATTTCAATTTTATTGGCAGTTCAAAGTAAAGTTTATGAATGCTAGTAAAAGCAATATAAAAAAGAAAATTACTTGTTGAAAATTGTTTGAGCAATTTA
The DNA here is from genome assembly GCA_023653785.1 of Ophioderma brevispina. Classification (NCBI taxonomy): domain Eukaryota; kingdom Metazoa; phylum Echinodermata; class Ophiuroidea; order Amphilepidida; family Ophiodermatidae; genus Ophioderma; species Ophioderma brevispina. Next base: position 21,403 of record JAMKCH010035013.1, read on the forward strand.
AGATGAAGTTGCTAAGTAACTCTTTGAGTAGTTACACAGACAAAACTGCTAACGGACCTCTTTGAGCAACTGTAAATATGGAGTACCACAAAATTTGTGTTTAACACTAACAGTGATAAGTGAAGACACAGGCATCCAAAAGTGAAAGTGATCAAATATCTTTATTTTGGCCAATGGCATTGGTTAAGTGAATGTTTGGAATTTAGAAATTTACAATTTGAAAGTTGTGTGTGTCAAGTTTCCACTGTTAAAGTGTTTAAGACAACTTAATGAACATGAGAGTGAGAGAGCATTTGATGATCGTGTGTCAAGAAAACTTGAACATCAGTTTATTAGACAGTTTTTTTGTCACAAACAGCGGGAACAAAGAATTAAGACATTTAGAAGTTCGTTCAACAAAAAATTGAACATTATTATGTTTCAGCAAAAGTGGTAGTGTGATAATCATAGGCTACATTCCAATGTGAATGTTTTAGAACTGTTTAGAGTTCGTGCTACAAATCTAGCACTCCTAGAGTAAACTTTTCTAAGTTCTAGCTGTGTTTGGGTTTATAAAAATTTAGTGCTGGGCACGTTGGCAGTTGAAAACAAATTTGGACTCTGATATGCTTGAATGCAGTTGAAGCCACAAATTAGTGCCACAAGGAATGTGCTGAAGTATGAACTGTTTTAGTTTGTTCAATTGCAAAACTAGTGTTTTTCTCTTGATAAAGGGGGGATATGGAGGGTGGAAAATTTTGGCGAGAAAATTATCTATAAAAAGAGGGGATGTTGGAGACGTAGAATTACTCATGTGGCAACAGAAAGGGTTTCCTATAGGGGTTATGCAACTGGCAACACCGGCGGGAGAGCCATATCATGGCGCTGCACTGTGTATATGAATGAATAAATGTATTCTATAAAGTAACCATCTGCCCTCCAATTAGCCTTTCCATGAGCCTTAAACATAAATAAACAAGAATTGACATATGTGTGTATACAAGCACCCAAAAACTAATAATTATTCCGTGCAATACTCAAAATGTCAGCGCCAGCCCAGACGACTGGTTTGAATGGGTTTCACCCCTTAGGCTGCCGCCCCACAGTGAATGGTCCACCGAGGTCACAACAGAAGTTGCTTTTTACCTGGTATATGGCGGGGTGAAACAAGGCATAAAACTGCTGGTGCACATATTCCACACATATGTTCTATGTATTACAAAATTCCTTTGACCAAGGTCAGTGGCGCCACCAGACCTCTTTTTCTGGGGGGGCAAACTGGGGGGGGGGGCAAAAGTGAAATTCTTGGGAGGGGCAAAAGTGAAATTTTTTTTTTTTTTTTTTTAAAATTGGGAAATTTTCACTCTTTTTTAATTATTTTAATTTTGCTGATTTTTGGCCCCAAATCACTGAAATTTTGCCCGAATCCTTCATTTCTTTCGACCAGGGGGGGCAACTGGGGGGGGGGGCAAGAAAAAAAAAATTTGGGGGGGGGGCAATTCCCCCCACCATGCCCCCCCCCGTGGCGCCGCCACTGGACAAGAGTGTATGCATGCAAAATGGACATGAAAGCGTAGCCATAGTAGCTCGAACACGTCGTAGCACGGGCGTCGGGGCTAATCTCTCTGTTGGAACTTGTACTTATTTTGTGTGTAAAACGTTATAACGTTTGGGTACCCTGTGCTATTAAAGCCCCCCGGCCTGGCACATTTAACAAAATATGAAATTCTTAAAATTTGCTCTCAAATGATAGTTATACAAATATAAAGGTGAAATGATACAATTCAGATGATGTAAAATATAATTTACAAATAAAATAACATACTTAAAAAACAGATAGGGACAAAAATAAGAGGTTAAAGAAAGAGAATTTGCTAGGCTACTTTTCAGTTCCCACAAACAAATTGTAACTACATGAAATCATAACTAGTGCTCATTAATATTAAAAAACCACAAAGGTCAAGACCGGTAACACAGGGTGCATGCCATGGAAAATGCATACGGCGTGCGTTTGATTGTCTAAACGCCATTTACGTCTAATCTGCTGAATTAATTAAACCGTTTCTGTTACCCATAATAATGCTGATTTGGTCTTAATCATTTCAGGTGAGGGGCTAATGTATATAAAAGCTTACAACCATGACAAATATATCGATTTTGAAAAATCTTTAGGGCGCACTATTTCAAATGTGCCAGTGTTCTCTTAATGCGAGATGCAAATTAAAGCCGACCAGCGATTTGAAATGATATGTTTTTTGTGTAAATAGTCACTAGAACTAATATAGTCACCTATTGGCCAATTCCAAATTTTGAAAGGATCGGATTTTCGTTTTGATTGAAGTA